>JBBPBX010001581.1:58232-80930 GCA_038048925.1 Garcialebias charrua | reverse complement strand
GCTGATCTGTTTTCTTGTTGCTGTGTTCATCTGTGACCATCTGCTCATAAAGACTCATGTTCGTGCTGCTGTTTATAATGATGTTTTTTCTACATTAGGGCTTAGTGTATTACTAGTTGATGTTTCTCTTAGTTAATCCTAGATGTTATTACTGTTTTTCTCTTGTATTTGTTGTTGGATGTAACTGGGACCCCGTGTACATAATCTCGTTTTCATCACATGTACCACATGCGGTGCAAATGACAATAAAGACTCTCTGACTCTGACTCTCTGACTCTTGATGCTTCCATCAACTTAAAGACAAATAAAGAGCATTCAAACCTAAAGATTCACATCAACAAGGGACAAACACCTCTGCTGTGTTACTATGAGCTGTTTAGCTCCACCACCACCAAAGTCTGGCACTCATATTAGCCTGCCTGTGTGTCTGTTAGCAAAATATCATTGTACCAGTAAATCTTTAATGAAACTCTCAGAAAGTAATTGACTCTCAAGACCTAGTGAATGAGATATATATCTTCCTTCAGCCTCTTGTTTAAGTAGCTACAAAAACAGTAATGTTGCCGAAATACGTATTTAAAGTAAATTAGTATTTCAGCCTGTTCTGCTGGCTAGTGAGCGCATGTGTGTTAACAGACGCGACACAAACAGCGCAGTAACAGTGCGAGGATGCGGGGCCTTGTCTCTTTAAAAAAACCATCCAGGAACTAAGCCAAAAAAAAAAAAAACTCGTAGCATATATGGTTTATTTAAACGCTAGAATAACCTAACCTGCAGTGTTTTACTTGCCTCAAATTATCTGCCTCAGCAGCACACACACGACACACCCGTTTTAGCTCGTTGTTAGCTTAGCTTTTAGCAACAGCAGGTTTTGTTCATTCAAGTGAACAGAGCTGAAACAGCTAGCAAATAAACAAAACCAAACCGATTACCTTCAACTTCCAACGAATGTCCAGTCGTCGTCCAGAGTCAGGCCAGTCGACGTCTAATAAAAAGCAAGTTTTACGAGCGCTTAGTCCGAGACAACAACAGCTTCTTGTCCAACAGCTGAACAGGAAATGGCTACATTTGAACGAAGCGGGCAAAGCAAGAGGCGTTGATTGGTTGGATATGATCACATGCCACTTCCCCCGAAAAACAAGAGTGGCGTTGATTGGTTAGGACAAGGTTCACATGCAACCTGACAAGCAAGAGTGGCGTTGATTGGTTGGGACGTACATGATCACGTTCTACCCCCAATCACTCATGCATGAAGACCACAAACAGAAAAATGGCAGAAAGCAAACAACTTCACGTTTCACGCCTGGAGTAACGCAGAATAAAATTGAATAATGATAATAATAATGATGATAATAATAATACCCTGATGCATGCTCAATAATAATAATAACAATATACTATATATATATATATATATATATATATATATATATATATATATATATATATATATATATATATACACAACAATATAAAAAAACAGCTCGAGCTGTTTCAAAAAACTGACAAAACGTTTAAAACAGAAGTACTAAAAATAAACCAGTGTGAAAATACTTTGTGTAAAATATCTTGGCCAAAAGTTTAAACAGAAGTATAGATTAAGTATACTTAGACTTTTAGTTTATTTTTAGTATAAGTCAAGTATTGTGTAAAATAAACTTGGCTAAGTATACTTCTGATAAGTACCTAAAAAGTATACTGAAAATATACTCTTATTTTTTTAGTTTAAAATTAGTGTACTTTAAGTATACTTGCATATACTACTTTTTGGTAAGGGCGGTCATGACAACAACAACAGAAGCTAACGAATTGCTAACTACGGTTGAAACAACAACTAAATTAACAACACCTAACATTGAATTAAATGATGCCGAACCAACTATTCTAATTCAAGCCTTAACTACCACTGTGAAGCCTAAAGTGGAGCAGATAACCCCAAATCCCAAAGCTTTAGAGACAACTACGATAACTGTTGATCCAACTTGTACAACAGCTCAAAATATTGAAACAACTAAACAAACCACAGAAGTTTTAACTACTTTAAGTGACTACCCTTATGACATTTCTGATCCTCATAAGGGAAGATTGGATTTGATTAGAGGAACCAATTTTAAAAACAATGTTAAACCTCTGTTTAAACCCCCTGATGCATGCTCAATAATCCAGGTAGAAAAATCTAAAAAAGCTAAGTCTGGTCCTCTGGACATTCAAAAAAAGAAAAAAAGAAAAAGAAACCAAAGCAAAAAAAACTGTAGAAACGTTTCGTCTGGGTTCCTTCTTTGGAGTCCAAACAGGACTCCAGCCAGCCATCAGGTGAAAAGAAGGAACCCAGACCCAGACCAGTGGTCATTCCGTATGTGGCGGGAGTTTCAGAGACATTGAGACGTTTATTTTCTAAACACAACGTCCCCGTGGTTTTTAAACCCCAAAATACATTACGGCAAAGACTGGTTCATCCCAAAGATCCAGTCCCCCGGCACAAACAGAGTAATATTGTGTATGCTGTTCAGTGTCAGGAGGGCTGTTATGTCCCAGGGCACATTATTATTTTAAGCCCCAATATATTTTGTTTATGTTGGCTGCCAACATGGCTGCACTGCTGAATACACCTTTTTACAGCCTGATTTGGATCAGCCTTGATTGGTGCAATCTGTTGAGCCTGCCTATAAATAGGCTGGGTGCAGTGATCTGTTGCAGGGGTGTGGAGGTGTGGAGGTTTGTGCTTCTCCGCCCACCCCTCGCCACTTGGTTGTCACTCTTGAGGGAGTTAGCTGCTGTGAGCAGGTATGTGCTCTTTCAGACTCTTGTGATCCTATGAGCTTGAGTTTGGCTTGCCCATGGGGGGCTCAGTTTTTAGATGTGCTCTGGTTGTTCATCTGTTTGTCTGATTGTTTGGTACTGGTACTGTTTTTAAGTAGATTTTGCCTGATGACAGAGTGAGTTCAGTAGTCCAGTTTTATCGTTTTTCTTTTAACTCCTAGAGTCCACTTTGGTTAGGTAGTCCGTCACTAGACAGGCTTCGACGGCCCTGTTTTATATGGGTTGGCCCTGCGCTGGTGACGTTATATTCTTTTTGGCTGACTCACTCTTGTCCACCATTTGTTTGATACTTTTGTTTTGTTTCCCACGCTGTGCCAGAAGAAGCTGCACTCCCCACCTGGAGGTGGAGTGCTGGGACCCATCTCAACCTGGTTTCAATAAAGCTTTTATTTGACTTCATCCTTCTTGTGTCTTGTGTCCCTTTAATGTGTTCGGCCTGAGCCAGCCGTAACAGGGCTGTGATCAGTCTTACATCGGGGAAACTAAACAGCCACTGGCCAAAAGGATGGCCCAGCACAGAAGATCAACATCATCAGGTCAGGACTCTGCGGTCTACACTCATCTCCAGGCCAGCGGTCACTCTTTCAGGGATGAAGATGTTCACATCCTTGATAGAGAGGAACAATGGTTTGAGAGAGGAGTAAAGGAGGCCATCTTTGTGAAAAGAAACCGTCCATCATTAAACAGAGGTGGAGGCCTCCGGGTTCAACTGTCCCCCACTTACAATGCTGTTATTGCTAGTATCACTCAGCCCTCTGTGAATAGCAAACAACCATCAGGGTGTTAACGATCCATCGTCAGGCTGATGGTCCTCCTTGCTCATGTGAGCAGCTGGTTTCAGGCTGTCATCAGCCAACTGGTTGATCCACTGTGGGAGGGTGCTATTTATAAGACTGAGCTGAATACAGCTTCTCAGACTGAGGAAGTCTTTCGGACGAAAGACGAAACGTTTCTACAGTTTTTTTTTTTTTGCTTTGGTTTCTTTTTCTTTTTTCTTTTTTTGAATGTCCAGAGGACCAGACTTAGCTTTTTTAGACTCTATTTAAACCATTTGTACAAAGATTTGAAATTAATCCTGGTGTTGTCTCCCTTAGAGTGGGAGGGACAAGACCTGTTAGAGTTGTCTCCCCTAGAGCAGAAGAGACAAGACCTGTTAATGTTGTCTCCCCTAGAGCAGGAGGGACAAGACCTGTTAAAAGTGATGAACTTTGGGAATTAGCCAATCAAAATACCTGGTATTTATGGGCACTGTATACTTCAAAGGAATTGACCTCAAACAAATGCATTATATGCACTAAAGCTCCTGGTTCATTACCAATAGTAATTCCAGAAAAATACAATTCACAACAATGTGCCAAAGAACAGAGAGGAAAATGTAAAGAAAATAAACAACAAAGCAACACCAAAACAAGCATACCAATGTTTTTCAAACTTCCAATGTATGGAATAAAATGTAGGCTTCTATATGGAGCACAGAGAATTCATAATTATCTGGATATCTATCATGGATAAAAGATCCAAGAAAAATGTGCTGAGTTTTCAATTAAAACTGACCATAATGGATAAACAAGATATAAAATAGATTATGATGCTGAATATGAATGTTTTACAAGTGAAGGATTCTTCAAGTGAAGCCAGCCACTAGGGAGCAAGCCAGCCACTAGGGAGCACAAGCCAGTGTATCTCTTGTGCCGGTCCCAAGCCCGGGTAAATGGTGAGGGTTGTGTCAGGAATGGCATCCGACGTAAAACACTTGCCAAAACCATAATGCGAGTTCATCAAAGTGAAACCATACCGGATCGGTCGAGGCCCGGGTTAACAACGTCCGCCACCGGTGCTGTTGACAAACAGGGTGCCGGCGGAAATTGTACTACTGTTAGTCGAAGACGCCGAGGAGGAAAACGTGTCAGGAGACAGAGGGAGAGGAGGAAAGTGAAGAATGTAGGACTGAGGGTTGCAACTCTAAATGTGGGGACAATGACAGGCAAAGGTAGAGAGCTGGCTGACATGATGCAGAGAAGAAAGGTAGATGTTTTATGTGTCCAAGAGACCAAGTGGAAGGGCAGCAAGGCTCGCAGTATTGGAGCAGGGTTCAAACTGTTTTACCATGGTGTGGATAGAAAGAGAAATGGAGTAGGGGTGGTCCTGAAGGAGGAGTTGGCAAAGAATGTAGTAGAGGTGAAGAGAGTGTCAGATAGGGTGATGTGTCTAAAGGTAGAAGTAGAAGGTCTGATGCTAAACATAGTAAGTGGTTATGCTCCACAGGTTGGATGTGATGGGGAGGAGAAAGATAAATTTTGGAAAGATTTGGATGAAGTGATAGAGAGTATTCCCAGGGAGGAAAGAGTGGTGATTGGAGCAGACCTGAATGGACATGTTGGTGAAGGAAACAGAGGGGATGAGGAAGTGATGGGTAGGTTTGGTGTCAAGGAAAGAAACCAGGAAGGACAGATGGTGGTGGATTTTGCCAAGAGAATGGAAATGGCTATAGTCAATACCTATTTCCAAAAGAGGGAGGAACATAGAGTGACCTATAAGAGTGGAGGAAGGAGTACACAGGTCGATTACATTCTGTGTAGAAGAGGAAACCTGAGAGAGATTGGAGACTGTAAGGTTGTAGCAGGGGAGAGCGTGGCCAGACAGCATCGGATGGTTGTGTGTAGAATGACTGTTGTTGCGAAGAAGAGAAAAAGAGTAAAACCAGAGAAGAAGACCAAATGGTGGAAGCTAAAGAAGGAAGAATGTTGTGAGAAATTCAGAGACGAGCTGTTAAAGGCTCTGGGTGGTAAGAAAGAGCTTCCAAGTGACTGGGCTACTACAGCAACAGTAATTAGAGAGACAGGTAGGAAGGTACTTGGTGTGTCATCTGGACAGAGAATAGATGATAAGGAAACCTGGTGGTGGAATAGTGAAGTGCAGGACGCCATTCAAAGAAAGAGATTAGCCAAGAAGAAATATGACAGTGAGAGGACTGAAGAGAGGAGACAGGAATATAAGGAGATGGGACATAGAGCAAAGAGGGAAGTAGCTAAGGCAAAGCAGAGGGCGTACAATGAGTTATATGGGAGACTGGACACTAAAGAGGGCGAGAAGGACTTGTACCGATTGGCAAGACAGAGGGATCAGGCTGGAAAGGATGTGCAGCAGGTTAGGCTTATTAAAGATGGGAATGGGAATGTTCTAACAAGTGAGGAGAGTGTGATGGGAAGATGGAAGGATTACTTTGAGGAGCTAATGAATGAAGAGAATGAAAGAGAAAGAAGAGTGGAGGTAATAGAAACTGTGGACCAGGAAGTGGGAAAGATTAGTGAGGGTGAAGTCCGGAAAGCTCTGAAAAGAATGAAGAAGGGGAAGGCAGTAGGACCTGATGACATACCAGTGGAGGTTTGGAAATGTCTTGGAGAGATGGCAGTGAGGTTTTTGACTCAAATATTTAATGGAATATTTGAGGGTGAGAAAATGCCTGAAGAATGGAGAAGAAGTGTGCTGGTTCCCATTTTTAAGAACAAGGGTGATGTACAGAGTTGTAGCAACTACAGGGGAATTAAGTTGATGAGCCACACAATGAAGATCTGGGAGAGAGTTGTGGAAGCAAGACTTAGACAAGATGTGACTATCTGTGAGCAGCAGTATGGTTTCATGCCAAGAAAGAGCACCACAGATGCCATCTTTGCTTTGAGGATGTTGATAGAGAAGTACAGAGAGGGTCAGAAAGAACTCCATTGTGTGTTTGTGGATTTAGAAAAAGCATATGACAGGGTACCAAGAGAAGAGGTGTGGTATTGCATGAGGAAATCTGGAGTGGCAGAAAAGTATGTTAGACTGGTACAGGACATGTATGAGGACAGCAGGACAGTGGTGAGATGTGCTGTGGGAGTGACAGATAGCTTCAAGGTGGAGGTGGGATTGCATCAAGGATCGGCTCTGAGCCCCTTCTTGTTTGCTCTGGTGATGGACCGACTAACAGATGAGGTCAGGCAGGAATCCCCATGGACTATGATGTTTGCAGATGACATTGTGATCTGTGGTGAGAACAGGGAACAAGTGGAAGAGAACTTGGAGAGGTGGAGGTATGCTCTTGAAAGAAGAGGAATGAAAGTCAGTCGTAGTAAGACAGAGTACATGTGTGTGAATGAGAGGGAGGCCAGTGGAACAGTGAGGCTACAAGGAGCAGAGGTCACAAAGGTGCAGGACTTCAAGTACTTGGGGTCCACTGTCCAGGAAAATGGGGAATGTGGTAAAGAGGTGAAAAAGAGAGTCCAGGCAGGATGGAGCGGATGGAGAAAAGTTTCAGGAGTGATTTGTGACAAAAAGGTGTCAGCAAAGGTCAAAGGAAAAGTTTACAAGACAGTGGTGAGACCAGCTATGTTGTATGGTCTGGAGACAGTGGCATTGACAAAAAGACAGGAGAAAGAACTGGAAGTGGCAGAAATGAAGATGCTGAGGTTCTCCTTAGGAGTGACAAGGATGGATAAGATCAGGAATGAGATCATCAGAGGTACAGCACATGTTAAACAACTGGGAGATAAAGTTAGGGAGGCCAGACTGAGATGGTTTGGACATGTCCAGAGGAGGGACAGTGGGTATATTGGTAGAAGGATGTTAGAAATGCAGCTGCCAGGAAAAAGACAAAGAGGGAGACCAAAGAGGAGATATATGGATGCAGTTAGAGAGGACATGGAGGTAGTTGGAGTGAGGACAGAGGATGCAGAGGACAGAGTGAGGTGGAGGAGGATGACTCGCTGTGGCGACCCCTGAAAAGGGAAAAGCCGAAAGAAGAAGAAGAAGAAGAAGAAGACAAGTGAAGGATTCTTAAGCGATCAAGGAATCAATGTAGGAAATACGACAGTGAAATGTAATGTGACCTGGGTTTTTTGTTGGTTTCCACATGCAAAAATGACACCACTCTTTTTCAATACACGTTTGGTATGAAAACCCAGAACCTCTAAGTCAAGAATGTGAAAACATAACCATGACAATTCCAACAATGTATCTATTCGGTGACCAAACCTTTCCTATTGCTGATAGTTATTGTATGTGTGGAGAAGATGTTTTGCTGAATATTTTGCCACCAAGATGGGTTGGATTGTGTGCAATGGTTCGAATGAAAGTGCCAGTGACAATGTTGCATGACCGAGTGAATGAGTTAATTAAATTGGACACAAATGAATATAGGAAGAGAAATAAAAGACATGATGTTTTGGATAAAAATGTAAATTTAAATACAATAGGTCAACCCAAAGGAATTCCATATGAGTTCAAAGCAAGAGATGAAATTAAAGCAGGGGTAGAATCTATTCTGCCATGGATAACATTTAATAAAAATGTTGAATGGATTAATTATATTTATTATAACCAACAGCGAATTCTTAATTACACCACTGAAGCTCTTGGAATGACTGGAGAACAATTACATGAAACAAGTAGAATGACAATGCAAAATAGACAGGCATTAGATTGGTTATTAGCAGCTAAAGGCGGAGTTTGCCAATTTTTTAAAGATGAATGCTGCACGTACATTCCTGACAATACTATGCCAGATGGAATATTCTCCGAGGCTATGAACAGAATCAAAAATTTAAAAGAAGAGCTTAGTACCAATGCTGGCAAAGATGACTGGTCGTGGAATGGTTTTAATCTAAATTTAGGTGAAGGGTTATTTTTGATATTAAAGATAGGAATTAGTACAATCTTAGTACTAATTATAATTTCTTTTCTGACATGTTGTATCCTGCCGGCTGGGAAGTGGTGGTGGACTCGTAAAATGATGACTCAAATGGACCTTGTTGCTGCAAACCAATTCGTCCAGCTTCAGATAGCCTCAGAGGACATGTCTCCCCGCCTCCCACTGAACTGACGGAAAAACTCTACAGGTCAAAGGGGGCGGAGGGGGCTTAAAGGCCACTGGAGATCTGGTAATAAAGTGAGAAGTGACATGTTCTTCGAAGGAAAGCCCTCCTCCAGAATTCTGTCTTGCCCCCAACGAACACTATTTTGTTTTGAATGTTGCAATAAAAGAAGAAATTCACTGAGCTGAACTGAACTGGGTTTAAGACATTACAGTATATCCTTTTATTCCTACCTTTTTCTTCTTTTCAAATATATTCATTTATAACAGGCATCATCGTGGACTTTTGATGCAGGACTTTTATATTCAATCAACGACTGAAGCAATTAATCCATTTTATTATTTTAGCACCATGGAGCATTTATCTGTGTTTATTGTTTTTATCATTTGTTCTTGTATGCTTATTTTTGTATATCATTTATTCTTTATGCATTTACGATTGTATTATTGTTTTAGCATTTATTCTTGTACATTTATTTTTGAATGTCATTTATCCTTTATGATTGTATTCTCTTTCAGGTTTTATTATGTTTCTTTTTCAGGTTTTAGCATTTATCTTATCAATTATTCATTCTTACTATCAATTGCATTTATTCATTCTTATTATCAATTATTATTTTAGCATTTATGTTTATCATTCTAGTATAATGTCATGATAAGTTGGTTTTGCTAAGGCTATATCCAATAATGGTTTTTATCTTTCATATATTCATTTACCGTAGTTTCAAAGGTTTTATTATAGGGAGCGGGGTAAGAATTAGCTACAAGACCAAGAAAGGTCTCTAGCAATGGGTGGACGTTGCCATTCCTGGCCCATGGTGGGAGCTCCAGTGAGAGGGGGTGTCTCAAGGAGAGATTTTTCCCGCTAACAAATACATCAAAGCCAGCAGCGGTTTTTCGGCTCCTTCGGGCATGGCAGCAACTGCCTCCATAGATAAAACTTAGGTATGATAAGTTTGTGATACTTTTGAACTTTACACATAGTTTTAAGCTTATAATTACAGTGTAGTGCAAACTTATAAGTTTTAAGCTTTTAATTACACTTAGAAGAGTAGCTTAATTTTGTTAGTGTATAATGCTACATATTCTAGTTTTATGTTATCTTTATTAACTTCACTATTAGTATGCATGTAGCACTAGATAAGTAAAATTAGTTAGCCTTAGTTTGAGATTTATCTCAAAAAGGGAGGATTGTAGGTTTTGAACATTGAACATAGAAGTCAGGCAGGACTTCAACAGCTAGACACAGACATTCAGTACAAACACCAAGGTCATAAGTTCAGGAAACATCTGGTAAAGTTTCCTACAAAACAAAGTCATTAATTCTTTCCTTCGTGCAAAGTCCTCATTACTGTAAACCAGGCCCGGCCTGACGCATAAGCCAAGTAAGCGGCTGCTTGGGGCCCCCAGGCCACCAGGGAGCCCCCTAAGTGGAATTGATTTTTTATTTTTTTTTAGATCGATTTCTATATGATTCTATTACACACAATTTCATTATAAAGTTGTCATTTTTTCCTTTTAAACAACAATTTATATGTAACTGGGTGTTTTTTTAGTTTTAAAATAGTGTTTATGTAGAAGTGTTTGTAAATTCCCACCCACGTTGTGCCCATGAACGCATCCCTGCGCCAGACTGTTTCCGCAACTCCACCAGAGAGACGTGAGTCTGAGAGGAGCAGCTTCTTCGTGCTGGCAGAAAGGTAAATTTTAAACTCTGATAAATTTGTTGAATCTGAATGGAAACAGCATTACCCTGTCTGAAGTTTATATGGGCTCAGTTTTTATTCAGTGCGTATCCATAATAAAATCGGGTTTGTTAGGAAAAGTCAACAACTCAGTAACAAGTCATGCACAGTTTATAGCTTTTTAGGATCATTGAGTAACTTGCCCAAAGACACAACTGGCATGGCAACAAAATGTCATACTGCATAAGCAGCTAGCTATAGCCACATTTAGCACTACCAGCACATACGCATCAAGTGAAAGCAGAGACAAAATAAATAAATAAATAAATAACAGCAACAGAAATTGTTCAGTGAAAAGCTAGTTATACATTTTATGACGAGGGCCACGCTGTTAAGAAACACATTTAATGCAGAGAGCAGGTGTCTTGAAACAGGTTAGCAGATCAGATGTATAATAATAAGAGCACAGCTCTGTGGTGTTTTTTTTTTTTCAGTCACCAACACTGTGTGTGTATATGTGTGTGTATTAAAACCTTATGATTAAGATAGCATTTCATGTCAATGGTATATAGCAACTCTGATATTAGAAGACTATAATGCAATAATATGTTATAGTTTAAACTGTACATTTAGTTTTTAGCTACTGTAAAATGAAAAATACTCAATGTTGAATAACATTTTCTTTTTTACCTTCAGGAAAGTGTCCACCAGTTACACTGCATTTCTGCTGTGGAAGTTCTGGGTCAGCTTGTGATAAGATGAGGTATCTGAGAGGACTCAGTGGGATTTATAGCTGAATAGTTGTTTTGTGTAGGAGTGTGTTAGATTTTAATTAAAAGTATTTGTTCTTATTCAGACAGTTTAAATCACCATCAAGAGAGAAGCTGTCCTTAAAGCTCTGATGGTCTACCTGAACCTGTTTGTTGAGCATCTTTAGAAAGAACACCAGGTAAGAAGACATGTTGCACTAACATGAGCAACATCCACAACATCCACAGACCTTTGTGTGTGTGAAATGCAACATTGCACTGGATTTTTTTTTTCTTCTCCTTGCTGTAGACTCCTTTTATTTTTGTCTATTGAATTTGGGCTCAGTTAACAGCATGCCAGAAAACAAATATATTTTTGATAAGTCTTTATTCTAGCACCCACATTCATTTTAACTGAGAACTCTTCTCGTTGTAATCTAGCTGGTAAATTGTCCAGTGTTTCAGAAAGTAAAGAGACTGTGTAGACTCTTTGGCAGTGGTCTGCACTCTTTTACTCTTTTAGTTGTCCTCATGTCTTTATTTTTGGTGTATTTGCAGGATGTGCAGGAGAATGACCGACTGCCTCTGGAAACTATGGTGATCTTTGTCACTGGGAGAGAGGATCCTTTCCATCCACCCAAAAACATCAAGATAATCATCGATGGAGCACAGGTCCTGAATGAAGTGTCTTCTGTTGAACAGCTGTTGTCATGTTCTTTGGGCTCATATACTCAACCTAAAATATCCCAAAAATCTACTGTAACCTCTTGAATTCAGTCTAAGATGGAAGATTTTTAGGACAGTTTTTGTTTGGTCTAGTGGGAGAGTCAATAAGTTATTAATTAGTTTAATTAATTAGCTATTAACAAGTAAAATTTTTCCCCCTGACCATTCTGAAAAGGAGACATTAGCTGATTTTGTTTGAGGAAGAATATCTCATTTTTCTTTCACCCCATTTAGGGATATATGTTGCAAAGTTGAGTGTTATTTGTAACTTAATGGAGTAAGTTGTTTGAGTTTCAGAGTATTTAGTTTGGTTCTCTTCAACAGGTTTGACAAGGACAAAATGTACCCATTCCAAAGTCTGTTAGCTAAACTGCTGACATATTTGGCTGTTGTTTTTTTATTTTTTTACTTTTAGTACCACTAGATTGCATGTGTCAAACTCAAGGCCCGTGGGCCAAATCCGGCCTACCATAACTGTTTCTGTGGCTCTCTACACCCTAGAACTTCAAGATAACAGTTGTAAGCATGTTGCTCTCAGGTGGTGGGTCGCCATCCCTACACTCCCTGATGGTCTGTCTGTTAATTGTCTTATCTCCTCCATTTTGTTGTCCAGGTGTTTGTGATATTCATGCTGTGTGTTCATGTATATAAGTCTGTGTCTCTGTGTTTATCGTTGTCCTGGCATTGTCTCCTGTTGCCTCTGTCTCCTGAGTTCCTTGTGATTCCCTGCGTATGTAAGTTTGCTGCCCTGTCAGCTATTTTATATTCTTTATATTAAACATTATTATTTTACCTGCCGAGTCATCGTGCTGCCTGCAGCCTTGGGTCTAAACCACACCAAAACGTGACAACAGTTGTGTCCTTCAATATTACTGTATCAGTCAAATCAAATAGTTTTTATGTTTATAATGCCAAATTACTCAAACATTAAATATTTAATTTTTAGAAGTAGTCATCGAATGCAGAGAAAGTTATATTTTTCCAGTTTGTTTATAGGTTGTTTTATCAATACTTTATTATATATTAGTTTGTTATGTGGGTGAATGATCTGATCATCTGACTGTTGATTGCATTATCCACATTATTAGCAAAAATAGGGGGCCCCAAAACAAATTTCGCTTAGGGCCCCATGGAGGCTTGGGCCGGCCCTGCTGTAAACTGTTTTTCTTTTGTAACGGGAAGCAGATAGAATTAATCTAAACTGTTGATCTAAAGAGCCAAACTAAAGTTGTGTGTGCGTACATATTTTCCTCCCTTTTGCCGGGAAGAAAATCTTCCATATACGGACTGGAAAACAGACTCTTTATTGACGTCATATTTGGGTATAAATATATGCAAGTGTCAGAATTAGAGAGGACTGTGGCTGTAATGTTTTCTGTTGAACACTTATTAAAACTCCCTCCTGGCTGGCTGAAAGAATGAAGTGTCATTTCATTAATAACCTGAGAACCAAAGAGCCTCAACAATGTAAAGCTATTTAATATTTTATTTAATTTATTTATTCATTCATTTAAAAGAGACAAAATAAAACACATTCATCAAAAATAAAACATTGAATGAAAAGAGTGCAGAAAGAAGAAAAAATCTTATATCACCCCGTTATTTAAAAGAATATATAAAATAACTTTAAACAAACAATCACTTAACTCCATATCTGTAAAATTAACTAAATTATAACCATTTTTGAGTTTGGCTTATTTCAATTGCCTGCTGCAGCCAGTGGCGTAACTTCCTGCAGGACTGGAAGCGTCCCTACCAAGGTTGACCACTAGGGGGACAGTCCCCACCAATATTTTGTTCACATATTTTACTTTCTGTGCTGTGTATTTAACCCCATTCATGCAGCTACTCAGAAAGAAAAGAAAAAAGTTATCTCCGCTTCCCACCATCAACGAACCCCGACAAAAAAAAAAAAACTTCCGAACAGCTGTTCTGTCCAGCAGAGGCTCTGTCCGCGCATGCGCAGTTTGCAAGAAGCCATGACACGTAGAGGTCGTCTGATCACCCTACACGGCAAAATACGACCAAAAAGTAAGTAATTAAATTGTTTTGGTGCACAGTACTCATGGTATTATTGTGTATTTACACAATTTACAGTGTGCATGCATTTCCTGAACGTAAGTAAATCGTTTTGATGACGTTTTGCATGTATTATGTGCGCAACTTCAGGAGGAGCAAAAACTACATTTGTTTATGTGTGAACAGTGCGCGCGAAGTTAGTCCGGGCTTTGTGAATTTCATTTAAACAATATAATCATCCTGCTGCAGAGGAGGAGGGATGGAGGACGAGTTGAAGAAGTGGCTGCAGATACTTCTACTGGCATATTTAGCTCCATCTACTAGCATATTTAGCTAATAGCATATTTAGCTCCATCTATTAGCATATCACGGTGAAGCAATGAACAATCTGAAAACAATCTGAAAAGCTCAGAAACAGGTGGAGCACGTTCTTATTTATCTTGAAGCAGACACAGAGCCCAGCTAAAGTCTTAAAGTCCTCCTTCACTGAGTCTGGCTCTAGCATCAGGTGGACCAGCAGGTTGTTCATGCTGCAGGGCAAGACAGGTCATGCTGCTGCAATACTGTGGAATAAATGCTGATAATTGTTTTACTAACTTTAATTAAAATTGTAATGATAGTGTGCACTTACTGTTTTTAGTTTGGAGCAAGCCTGGATAGATTTTTTTACTCAGTACAGCAGCTCCTACAGATTAAAGTCCTCTAAATAGCTTAATTTCATTTTCAGAGTTTCTATCGGCCAAATTGTGACATCAGATGTTTAGAAGATTCTTCCCAATGGGCAAAGTGGATTCAACCTGCAGGTGAGTAAATGCTGTAAGTTACAATTTTATTGGGGGAATGGTGTCGCAGATGTCAGAGAAGGTGGGCCTGTGATTGGAAAGTCTCAGGTTCAACTCCTGGTACTGTCAACATCAAAATGTGGGTGGAAAATGTGAAACACCCACACCTGCCTCCACCCTCATTTGCCCCACTCTGGGCCCTTGAGCAAGGCCCTTAACCTCCACCATCTGCTCCCTTAACAAGTCTCTCTTAAAAATGAGTTCTCATGACTCAGTGAGACTATTCACATTCCACTCCTGTTTGGTGTCAGTCAGACACCATTGCACGACTACAACTGGTACAAAACGCAGCAGCTCGATTTTTAACCAGTACAGACAAAAATCAATCAATCAATCAATCAATCAATCACCTTTATTTAACCAGGTAGAGCCCATTGAGATCGAGATCTCTTTTACAAGGGTGACCTGGTCAAGTGGTCAGCAGCACACGTCACATTGGCAATAGGCATTTGCACTTATCAAAAAGAAAATAAAGAAAACTACAATCACAGTAAACAGATGTTGACAGTTCAAAACCAACAGGATATGACAGATTTCTATATACATTATATACAAAACAAGCAGACAAAAAAAAAAAAAAAAAAGAGAGCACATTACACCAGTCTTGGCCTCCCTGCACTGGTTCATCTTCGAATCCAGTTCAAAATTCTCCTGTATGTCTACAAATCGCTGAAAAGTACCCACCCACCATCTCTGTTCCCTGAGGTCAGCGGACCAGTTACTTCTCACAGTTCCACTCGTCTTAAGGTCAGAGGTGACAGGAACTTCTCTGTAGCAGGACCAAGACTCTGGAATGAGTTACCTCTGCTCGTCAGACAGACCCCCTCCCTCTCAGTTTTCAAATCCCGTTTAAAGACTCACTACTATTCAGTAGCTTTCAACACCAGATGATCTGTGTTTGAACCTGTTTGCTTCACACAGGTTGGTCGTTATATTTATTATCTGCAACGTTTTTATGTCTAAATTCCGTTTTTTTACTTCATTGTGTGTGTTGCCTGTTGTTTGTTTGTTTGTACAGCACTTTGGTTGGCCTTGTCGCTATTTTAAGTGCTCTATAAATAAAATGGCATGGTATGGGTATCTGTATAAATAAAGGGTAAATGAAAAAAGAAATTAAATTATGTGACAGATATTTTCAACCTTCATTAAAACATGTTGTACATTTATTCTTCCAGGTTCAGCTGACAGTGATGTGCCTGGAGCTGCAGAGCTGCTCGCTGGTTATCTGGACACCAACAGAACATCTGGAACTGGACATTTCTTTTGACAAAGACTTTACAGATACACAGATGAAACTCCTCCAGAATTTTTACTTTTCAAACATGCTTCCAGCCTTGGTAGATGAATTTGTTGCAAAGAAGATGCAGCGCTGCCATAAACACAAACACTGCATTTTAAAGATATTAAGGTAAGTACATACACAACACACCAAGAGCACTGTATGAAGCTAGGGAGAAAATAACAATCGTAATTGTTGTTGTTTTTTACAAACCGGATTCCAAAAAAGTTCGGACACTAAACAAATTGTGAATAAAAACTGAATGCAATGATGTGGAGATGCCAACATCTAATATTTTATTCAGAATAGAACACAAATCACAGATCAAAAGTTTAAACTGAGAGAATGTATCATGTTAAGGGAAAAATATGTTGTTTCAAAATTTCATGGCGTCAACAAATCCCAAAAAAGTTGGGACAAGTCCATTTTTACCACTGTGTGGCATCCCCCCTTCTTCTTACAACACTCAACAGACGTCTGGGGACAGAGGAGACCAGTTTCTCAAGTTTAGAAATAGGAATGCTCTCCCATTCATGTCTAATACAGGCCTCTAACTGTTCAATCGTCTTGGGCCTTCTTTGTCGCACCTTCCTCTTTATGATGCACCAAATGTTCTCTATAGGTGAAAGATCTGGACTGCAGGCTGGACATTTCAGTACCCGGATCCTTCTCCTACGTAGCCATGATGTTGTGATTGCTGCAGAATGTGGTCTGGCATTATCTTGTTGAAAAATGCAGGGTCTTCCCTGAAAGAGATGACGTCTAGATGGGAGCATATGTTGTTCTAGAACCTGAACATAGTTCTCTGCATTAATGGTGCCTTTCCAGACATGCAAGCTGCCCATGCCACAAGCGCTCATGCAACCCCATACCATCAGTGATGCAGGCTTCTGAACGGAGCGTTGATAACAACTTGGGCTATCCTTGTCCTCTCTGGTCCGGATGACATGGCGTCCCAGTGTTCCATAAAGAACTTCAAATCGTGACTCATCTGACCACAGAACAGTCTTCCATTTTGCCACACTCCATTTTAAATGACCCCTGGCCCAGTGCAAACGTCTGAGCTTGTGGAGCTTGCTTAGAAATGGCTTCCTCTTTGCACTGTAGAGTTTCAGCTGGCAACGGCGGATGGCACGGTGGATTGTGTTCACTGACAATGCTTTCTGGAAGTATTCCTGAGCCCATTCTGTTATTTCCTTGACAGTGGCATTCCTGTTTGAGGTGCAGTGACGTTTAAGGGCCCGGAGATCACGAGCATCCAGTAGAGTTTTACGGCCTTGACCCTTACGCACAGCGATTGTTCCAGATTCTCTGAATCTTTTGATGATGTTATGCACGGTTGATGATGATAACTTAAAAGTCTTTGCTATTTTACGCTGGGTAACACCATTCTGGTATTGCTGCACTATCTTTCTGCGCAACAATGGTGGAATTGGTGATCCTCTTACCATCTTGGCTTCTGAGAGACACTGACACTCTGAGAAGCTCTTTTTATACCCAATCATGTTGTCAATTGACCTAATTAGTGTTAATTGGTCTTCCAGATGTTCGTTATATGCTCAATTTCCTTTTTCCAGCCACTTATTGCTACTTGTCCCAACTTTTTTGGGATTTGTTGACACTGTGAAATTTTGAATCAACATATTTTCCTTTAAAATGTTACATTTACTCAGATTAAACTTTTGATCTGTCATCTATGTTCTATTACGAATAAAATATTGACATTTGCATCTTCAAACATTGCATTCAGTTTTTATTCACAATTTGTTTAGTGTCCCAATTTTTTGGGATCCGGTTTGTAGTATTTTCATTCATTCATTCAACCTTTATCTTTATTATCTTGTAATGCTCTTTGGACAATGCAAGTTGTTGCTGGAAGGTCCTATTTAAATAAAGTTTATTATTGTTATTCCTGTTAACAATGTCTTTCTGTATTGTGCCTTCTTCCTAAGACTTTTTGTATAACACTTGTGTGCTGATGAAATGAAAATGAAGGTGTTAGTAACATTGTACAATGATCTGACAGGATAAATGCTAACTCAGGGTGTCATAAAGCTGTTAAACTGCTACTCAGTGTCATACAGCTGTTACACTGCTAGTAAGGGTGTCATACAGCTGTTGAACTGCTAGTAAGGGTGTCATACAACTGTTATTGTTATTATGACATACACAATTGAAAAAAGTACCGGTACTTTGTCCAAAAAAGCAGATGCAGCATTTTCGATTTCCGTCCCCACCAACTTTCAACACAAAGTTACTCCCTTGGCTGCAGCCATCTTCAATTCAAATGTATCCAAAAGTTAATCAGCAGTAAAGAAACATCCATTTATTATTTCTTGAAAGATTTTTCAAAATCTGTCAGGGGTCACCAATGTGGTGCCCGTGGGCACCCGGGTGCCCCCAAGGACCATTTGAAGGTCCCCCAGACCTGTTCTAAAAATAGCACAACTCACTACTAAGCTGCATTTAAAATTTCATTTTATTCAGTTGTTATTCTTTTTTTGTATTTCTATATATTTTAAAATGTCTATCTTAAAAATATGTTCTTAAAAATATGTTTATTATACATTTTTTTCAATTTACACTTTGTTATTTCTGAAAAGTTTATCAAACTGGTGCCCTTTGTATGACTCCGTACCCACAAAGTAGCTCTCAGTTTCGAAAAGGTTGGTGACCCCTGGTCCAGAGGGTCATGAGATATTTTGCTAACAGACCAACACCATTGATTCTAAATAAATAATGTTATAATTTTAAAGAAAGATCTTAAGCATTCAAAAAGTCATTTGCTTATGCTTTGGGAATGAATCTCAGCTACTACCACACCAAATTTTATCTCAATTTTTGTCAAATTGACTGAGTTGTAGTCAATTTTGTGTTGTTTAAGTTCAGTTGGCTGTTGCAGCCATCTTGAATTGGATGTACTTTAAAAGTCAACCAGTCGTAGAGAGCCATTCAGTGATTATTTCTTGAAAGTTTAATCAAAATTTATTCAGTTGTTCATAAGATATTTTGCTAACAGACAGATGCAGAATACAAACATAATTGTTGACTTTTGGAAGCATGTGATGAAAAAGAGACTGGGTGAAAGTAACTACTTAAAAGTTTTAAGTAGTTACACGTTTTGTGTTAGCAGAATTTGCACCGCCAAGAGAAGATTAATGTTCTCTCTACTACAGACAAGTACAGTGTATACAAATATATTCATGCATGTCCAAAAAGGCAACTTGAGTTAAGTTTTATTAATGTTGGATAAATTTCTTAGTTACAATTAAATCCTGCTAACACAAAATCTGAATCTTGACTCATTTGTTGACCGGTTTGCTAGAAATCATCAAAATCACAGAATACCGTTTCTGTGATAGTAGGGCAGCCAATTTTATATAATTTTGGACTGAGAAACTGAACCAAGACTTCACATAACAGTTATTTTCATTATCATTTTATTTGCTTATTAATATATTTTATTCAGTCAATACAAATACTGTGTAAAATGTTTTATATTTTTCTCATTAGATTTTTTAAACTATTTTCTTTGGTTACAATGGTTAATCACTGCTTTAAAAAAATAAGAGTCAAGTAAGATTTCGAATATGTCTTTTTCTCCGAGATGAACGTGCCCCTCTGACAAAACCTCTGGCCCCAGCTAGGCCCCACCAGTACAACTGGTCTAGAACCACCACTGGTATATTCTCCCGTTGATAACGTTTCATAAGTGAAAAAATAACCGAAACGGTACACAGGTGGACCGAACCAAATGTGCCGTACCAAATGAGTAATTCTCATTTGTGAAAGTTTCATTTAATGTCATTTGGAAATAAATTTGGAAAAAGTAAGCAATGATGATTTTTTGTGATATTTTACAAAGAATAATTGAAAACATACTAAATTAATTGTAGTATATTGTGATATATATCGTTATCGTGATGTAAAAAAGTCCATATCGTGATATATGATTTTTTCCATATCGCCCAGCACTAGTGAGCAGTATGTCGCCATGCCTAGCAGGCTTCTCACCTCAGTGGGGTTTTCCGGCGGGCTAGCTTCCTTGAACGCAGCAACCTTCTTTGGGTCGGCAGATATGCCACCAGCTTGGAAGTTGAATTTGAAAAATTCCAGTCTAGATTTGTTGAATTCACACTTATCTTTTTTTCTTTTTTCTTTTTTCTTTATCAGGAGAACATACAACAGTTGACAGTACATGCATTTTACAAAACGTACATGACTTCTCCGATTTTTTTCCCCCCTTTCTCCCCACTCCCTCCCCCCTCCCACAACAAACACAACTCACCCCACTAACATAACCAAAAACAGGACAGGATAAGTAAAAAACATTTAAAAAATATATATTAAAAAAGGGGAGGGGGATAGGACGGCATTGAGAAGCTAAAAGGAAAACAGTGTTTTATCCTTTAAAATTAAGTCACATGGAATGTGATGAGTCAGTCACATCAGTCTATACATTATGAAGGCAGATATTTTACATATGACACAAAGGGTGCCCACTTATAAGTAATTTTTTCTGAACTACCTTTCACTGTTAATGAATTTTTTCCATCTTCAAGAATGATCTTACAGTATTAAGCCATTGTGATGTGGATGGAGGTGTGGGAGATTTCCAGTTGAGCAAAATGCAGTGCCTGGCGAGAAGAGAACAAAAGGAGGAGAGGGGAGGAGACTGAGGAGTCTCCAGGCTCGAACCAGCAGACTGAGACAGCTCTGTCCATCAGGCAGTCAGGATGCTTAACATTCTGCCAGTTCTGCGCTCTCTCCCACTTGTACTGCCTTAATCACAAAAAACTTTCTCACACATTACCACACAATACAAAGATTTTAACACTGGACTCTGTGTCATCAATACGGGTTATTCACTCAACTCACGGTCATGTGCTCATTCAGTTTGCACTACTTCTCATATTTGCACTAATGTTTGTATTACATTACTGCCTATAGTCATACTACTGTTTACATTTACTGTTTACATTTATTACTACTGTTTACATTTATTACTACTGTTTACATCTAGACTTTTTATATCTACACTACTGCTGATATACAGTATATATTCTTTTTACTAGCCTTATTGCATAATGCCACTTTATCTCTATACCAATATTAACTACCTCATACATATACTGTGTACATTAACTTCATATGCTGCTTTAACACTCTTTACAAATGTCAAATGCCAGAACCTTCATTTGTTTTATAGATATACTTTTTATACTTTATACTTCGGGACAGTATTACACTCTATTTCATTTTATGATTATGTTTATTAAATGTTGGTGTTTTTGGTGTTGGTGAAACTTTTTATACTTTTATACTACTATGAAAAACTACTATACAAAAACTCAGGACAGTACTAAACTTTTATTATTTCATTTTTTGCTTGTTTATTAATTGTTTAGTGTTTAAATGGTTACTGTTGCACTGAGGGACTGAGAGAAATGCGATTTCAATCCTGTGTATGTCCTGTACATATTGCAATTTTGACAATAAAGTTGACTTTGACTTTGACTTTTGAAAAGGCCAGGACCTCCCTCTGCTGGCAGGATGGATTAAGTGTGGTCTCTGGAACTCCAAAAATGGCAATTAGTGGATCACTTTGAATCTGGATCCTAAAAACTCCTGAGAGTATGGAGAAGAAATATTTCCAGAACCCTTGCAAGTTTGGGCAAAAGAAAAACATATGACTTAAAGTGTCACTGACATGTTTGAAGTATGCATAAAATTACTCAGTATATATATGTTGTATCATTCAGCTATGTTCGTTTTTGCAAACAAAATTATAAATAAATTTAATTTTGATTTAAAAGTGATTTTTAAACTTCGCACCGTGTTTATTCACAGAAAATCCGATTACACGCGAATGCACCATCTGTGACGTAGTATAGGGCAGAGGGCTCTGCGTATTAATGGCATTCAATTTAAAACCCAACGAATTTAGCAATCTAAGTGAAGATTCAAGCTATTTGTCTTCAGTTTGGGAAGCAGAAAATAGTTTGGGTGATGGAACAAGAAAAAGCAGGTTCTAATTTAGGTCTGCAGCCGTATGAGACTCATGGTGTAGTCACACCGGACAAGCCTTTCAGCCTCCAAAAAGCTCCTCACGCACGCAAGTGGACGCTTGGTGTCCAGAACAAAATGCCAGAACGCGAAACTGCTCCGAAGCTGCGTCGGGGTGTGTGGGAGGAGCTTACCGGTACAGCGAGTCCTCACTGCACTCCGCCAGGCGAGGAGCTTTTTATTTCCGTCTCAGTAGAGCAGACTTGACTGGTCGTGAAGGACTTGTCGCAAACACACAGCTACAATGAGTTTCTCTTCCATAGTCCATGACTCCGCGGGTTTTTTCTGTGTCCCAGAAACAATATGTCACATAGTTGCGTAATAACCGTCCCCTCGTTTCCGCGTCACATAGCGGACCCGCGGACCCCCTCTCTTCTCCCCCCGACTCTCCTCCTCCCCGACTCTCCCCGATTGGTTGACACACCAACCAATCAGGTAGAGTTGAGCGGCGTTTGAACGTTTGAACCGCGAAATCTTCAGCTAAATGAAGGCGGCACCTGGAGGCTGACGCCGGTTCACGTGCATGGAAAAACGCCTCACAGCACGCTCAACACGCACGTGAGGTGATGCCAGACGCCAGGAGGCGGGTGGAAGCGCGTCCCCCATTGACTTTGCATGGAAGCTGGAAGCTGCTGCTGCTGAAATGCTGTCGGTGTGATCACAC
>JBBPBX010001581.1:17879-51450 GCA_038048925.1 Garcialebias charrua | reverse complement strand
AGCAGAGGGGTGAACAGACGTGGACCAGGCCCTGGCCCGCCCCGCCCCGGCCAGTCACCTACATCACTAACATTGCTGTTGCTTATTAATGTACACTTAACATAAAAATAATTATAGTTACGATGAAAACAAATAAACAATCCTTAAAAAACGCAATACAAAAACCGGTCGATTTCTCTAACCCCCCCCTACTAAAAATGGACTATTCCATCTTGACAACTTCCGGGTTAAAGGTGAGCTCGGTGCTAACTGTGTGGCTAGCTGTTTGTGTGCTTTCTTGGATAAATCCGCAGAGAACCGCGCTGTTTCAAGCCAAATTAACGCGGCTGGAGGATTCTACTGTGTGTTTTGTGTCCACAAATTGACGGTGAGTCATTAGTTTTATGTATTTGGGTTGCTTTTTATGTATAAATGCGGCATATCTGTCAAGTCTCCCGTTTTGGCCGGAAACTACCGTATTTTACCCCTCTTTCCAGTCGTCATCCCGAATTATTATTTTCCCGAAAATCTCTCGTATTATAATATTATTTTTAAATAAAAAGAAACATTCCGGACCGGTGCCTCTGTCACTAGCCTCGCGAGAACTGCCACCTGCAGTAGCCTCGGTGGCATTTCTCGCGATGTTAGGGCTGGCAGCAGCGAGAACAAACCCGGAAAAACCATGGGCGCAGTTAGGGGGGGGACGGGGGGGTCATGTCCCCCTCAGATTTAGTGGCCCTAATCAGTCCCTTCCTCTTTCCCTGATAGAACGAGAAACATCTCTGATCAAAACTGGTGATGAACTTCTGTTAGGTCGCTGATTCTCCAACAGAGGAGCTGCAGAGGACAGCTCACTCCCCGCTCCCTTCCTTTTTCTCTGTGACACACAGCGCAGAGCGATGTGCAGCGCGCACACACACACATGGGTTTGTTCCTATTCTAATGGGGACTTCGCATTGACTTCCATTCATTTACCAGTCATTTCTACAACCTGACCCACCAACAGTAGTTTTCCAAACGGGGACAGACAGGGCTTTTTGTCCCCATAAGGAACAATGGATTCTCAACACTGGGCTGTGTGCACCTGCACCGGGCAATTTGTCCCAACTACGTAGCAAAAACACACACACACACACACACAGGCTGCAAGCGTCGCGCTGCGTTGAGCTGCCTCCTTCTGCAGCAGCATAATAAACAACGAGTTGAAACAAGTGCAGCCAGGCTTCAGTTGGAAGAGACTCCTCTGATGTCCAGCTTTTGGTAAACTTTATTCTTCAATCTTCACAGAACCAGAAAATAAGTTAAAATTTTCCCCAATGATGTTTTTTCCTACCGAAAGTTCGTGCAGTTAGCTAGCTAGACCAGGTGATCCATCAGCTAGCTACCTTAGGTTAGCTATTAACTTAAATTCAGTGATGACATTAATAAATCTATTATTGTGCTGTTTTTAATCATCCATCCTCCATCAGGATATTTTCTTGACTTTTAAAAGCTAACTGACTGAGCTCAGGTGGCAGTAAAAAAAACTAATACTTAATCCATCTCCGTCTCTCTAGGAGCTCAGAAAGACAGAGGCTGAGTCAGAGGCAGCACTCAGCACGTAGGGACAGAGTTCTGTCAGGTGAGTGATAAAGGTGCTGGGCAGTTGTGAATTAAATATAAAGTGTTTGCTCAAATTAGTATTTATTTTTAGTATATTCTAGTCAGTTGGGCAAACTTCATGAAACAAATTACTGATCTAAAGACAAACTACAGCATTAACAACTTTATTTAAGTCTCATTTCTAGGAAGTGGTAGAAATAGTTTTTCATAATTAGAACTTGATGTTTAAATAAAAGATCTATAAATAAATTTCTCAGTCCATCCATCAAAAGCTTTCTAATCAGTTCCAAATATCCATGTATCAGTTTTTCTTAATATTTACATACAGGTTAACAAAACTGAAAAAACAGTTATAGTTTTTGTAACCCTTTTTTGGCACAGTTTCATTATATGTTCATGATTTCATGTCAGCTTGTTATGAGTGGGCTTATCACTAAATCAGGAAAGAAATGCCTCCTAAATTCACTGTTGGTGGTTATCAATATCACTTTTTTCATTGGGTAAAGTTATTATAATTTATAAACATGCATTTGAGTGCCATCATTGCTTGGCACAATGACACGTGTTACAAATAAAACTAAATCAAGAATAAACAATATTAAAGTAAATGATGATTTGTGTCTCATTAATTGTATTAGCAGCTTTAGTGGGTTAAGCCAATTGAAAACATGGTTGCGATCAACCATGACTCAAAAAAGGCTTATTGGCATTGCTGTGTGCCATATTCACCTACAGAGGCTTGACAGACTAGACAGAAAGGACATTGCTCAGCAATATGTTCAGGGTAATGCAAAGAGGAGAGATGTTTTTGGGTCCTTCATTGAGTCTGCTTCTAGGAAGTAAATAAAAAGTAGAAAGGATGTTACTGTTCATTTTAAATGTGAGTTTAATTGACAGTATTCAGATATCTATGTAAATATGTTCTTTACACTTCTGAGTTCACACAATGTTGAAATGTTGCTATAAATTGTATTAGAGGGAAGTTTTGGTGGATCAGTCATATTCCTTACAAATTACAGTTTAACAATGTATGGTTAGTGTTGACTTGGAAGATGTTTAACAATGTTCATTGTTCTTCCTTAATTTCAAATAATTCTATAATGCCATGTTATTACAAATTATTCACTCAAACGCTATTATGAAAGTAACTAATCAAATTACTAAAAATTACTTGGATGGAAATCATTTGCTGAAAACTTGGTCCCCCCCAGTTCAAAAATCCTATCTGCGCCCCTGGGAAAAACACAGAGATGGATGTAACCATAGATATAATAAGATGTTTATTATATCTATGGATGTAACGAGAAGTGAACGAGAGAAGAACGCGTCCCTGCCAAAAAAGTTAAGACTTCGTGTAAATATCTTGAAAAATGGGACAGCGAATTTACTTTCCTAAAGAAGAGTAGGGTGGGGGCACAATTACGTGCTGCGACGTGTCTCTCATGGGGAAGGAACAATGTCAGTCAGCATGAAAAATCCGTCCAGCACAAAGGTAGGCATATCAGATTGTGATCGCATAACTGGTTTGAAAGAGGCTGATAGGTAGTTATTTTAGATTTCTTGTAAACCTGTCTTAAGGGGTCCTGGACTTTGGTTGGGCTAGTGCAGGGGTCTGCAACCTGCGGCTCTGGAGCCACATGCAGCTCTTTGGTCCCTCAGCAGTGGCTCTTCCAAGCTTTGATCAAAACTAACTTTAAACTGAATTTTATTTGTTCTTATAACAACAAAAAGGGCTAGTTTTAGCAGTTTTTCCTGTCATTTCCTTTGCAAATGTGTGAATACTAGAACTAATAGAAGGAGTAAAACATAAGTTAACTTTATTTATTCAAAGTAGGATATTTAATTTTTCCACAATTAAAATAATTTACCTAGACCTGCATAGTTCATTATTTTATTTTTTAATTGGGAAAGATCACATTATTTTTCCTTCTTTATGATAATCTGGTCTTTTTTAGTCTTAAAATGTAAAAATATCAACAAATCATTAGATATTTTCAGCTTTACAATGGCCAGAAAACTACCGGTCAGAAAATTGTCCTCTAACAAACTTAAAGTGGTCTGTGGGCCACCAGTTGAGAATCCCAGTTGTAGCAGGTGTTGTGGCTCTGGAAACGTTTAATTTAGTGAACAAAGTGGCAGAAATGGCTCTTTTGATCATAAAGGTTGCAGATCCCTGGGCTAGTGGGATGGCTCGGCGTACCCGGCAGAAAATTTCCCTTATTTTTAAATCCAAAACTTGACAGGTATGTGGCCGAATAGAATATATGTACATAAAGTATTAAATAAATCCTTTGATTTTTGTAATTTCATCCTTTTAGGATCATTTTAGTTACTTTTCATTAAATCTGTTGACTGCCTATAGAAATTTTGATAACAGTTTAGTCCTGTGTATAAAGTAATGCTAATTTTTGTTTTGTTTATGACCTTGTTTAGGTCAGGGTTTTTTTCACCCCCTGTTCCCACCCAGGATGGCATTGGCAAGCTACCGGACCACCACAGCTGTGCGGTAGGACTTAAATTGCACCAAACTATTTGTTTTTTTCTGGACATATTACCCTGGATCATGAACTACAAACTACCAGATTATTGATTGATGGACCTTTAATCATCCGGGATTCAAGAACTGATTTAAAATAGAAAAAAAAAGAACTCTTGGGTGTAATCAGGGTCTGTTTTGTTGTGTGTATTTTGTCTATTGGTTATACTCAAAGAAAATGATTATTATTACAAACAATATTATTATAAATACCTTCCTAAGTCTATAGTACAATACAAACAACTTAAAACTTGCTTCTTGTCTGATGGTGTTTTATTTTAGAATTAGCGGTTTAGAATTAGCTTCCCCTAATTTTCATAAGACATTTGTGCTTTTGAAATTGTGGACCTAAATAAATTAATTAGTGCTTTAGAAATAGTGGAACTAATTTTTCGGTTAGCGCTGCCCAGCACTGAGTAAGAAGGACGTGTGTGGTGAAGACCTGCCTCCTGTTCACTGTTAAAGTTTAGGTTCTTCCTGTCGTGAGGCCCAAAGTGTCGTCATTGGGTTTAACTCACACACTGTAAAGCAGTCACAGAATGTGATTGGACACAAATACTCTTTGAAGCTGGATCGGAAAATATCGGCAAGTTGGATCCGATACCCGATACTGAAACTATGCTGGTATCGGATACCGATACTGGATCGAATCGGCCCTATTCCTAGTCTCTACCACAGACGTCCTTCTGACTCATGGTGCCCGGAACACTAGTCTAAAATACTGCTAAGCATTATGGGAAATCAACACAGTCCCCATTTTTTAGTTTTATTTTTGATTCTGGCACTATATGAGTTGTAATTCTTGTTGAATTTGATCAAGGGATACAGATTTAAACTATAATTGAACACTAATATACTGCTAAGCATTCTGAGAAATCCCGTTTTTTAGTTTCGTTTTTGACTGTGGCACTGAGTTGTAATTCTTGTTGAATTTGATCAACAGATACAGATTTAAACAATACTGTACATTGAATTTACATTTATAAATTCAATGCATAGTTTAAAGCATTAGTGGATGCTGGAGAAAAAATGTAATTCTTTAACAACGGCATTTTATTAGAGGGTGATACAAATTTAAAGTGGGACCTAAATTGTGACCAGATCATGAGTGTAGAAAGCACTATAGGATTCGTGGTAACCGAGGATAATTTAATTGGTAATGATGAATAAATAATTGAGGTAGGTGAAACAGATGCAGAAATCGATTGAATTTCAAGTTTACACCGAATCAGATCAGATGAGTTTAGCCAATAAGTCAGTTTATGGATATGTGAGGCCCAGTAATACATTGTAAAATTGGGTAGAGAAAGACCACCATTTGTGGTGAACTGCTGCAATAGAGAGTGTCTCATTCTGGGGGTCTTTCCATTCCACAAAAAGGAAGAGACCATCTGATCTAGGGACTTGAAGAACTGTTTGGGCAAAAACAGAGGGATATTTCGATATAAAAACAGAAGTCTAGGTAGCACATTAATTTTAATAATATTAATCCTGCCAATCAGTGAAAGAGGGAGAGAGTTCCACCTCTGAAAGTCTGACACTATTTGGGACACTAGTGGGGCATAATTCTAAGAAAACATTGAGGGCAGAGTATGTGTAATATTAATTCCCAAGTACCTAAATCCTGAGGGGCTGAGCCTAAAAGGGATATCAGAGGGCCTAAGTTTTAAAGCTAATGAATTCACTGGGTAGCATTCACTTTTAAGTGAATTAATTTTATAGCCAGAATATGATCCAAAATTTTACAGAGTGGGGGAAGACTACATAAAGGGTCAGAAACATACAGGAGAAAGTCGTCTGCATATAAGGACAGTTTAAGCTTGACACCAGAGCGGATGATTCCATGAAAAGAAGAGAGGGATCTTAGGGCAACAGAAAGAGGTTCAATGGCTAACGCAAACAAGAGGGGGGAAAGAGGACAACCCTGTCTAGTACCACGTCCTACTGGAAAATAATCAGATTGGACAGAATTAGTGAGAATACATGCTTGAGGAGATGTATAAAGTAGCTTAATCTAGGACACAAGCCTCTCTCCAAAACCAAACTTATTAAGAGCGGCAAAGAGATACTCCCATTCCACTCGAGCAAAAGCTTTCTCAGCGTCAAGAGAGATTATCACTTCAGGAGACTTGGGGGAATGAGTTGAAAAAATTGTGTTCAATAGTGTATGAGTATTAAAAAACAACTGGCGACCTTTGATGAAACCGTTCTGTTCTTGTGAAATAATCAGAGGAAGAACCGTCTCAAGCCGAGTTATGAGTACTTTAGACAAAATCTTAAAATCCACATTCAAGAGTGAAAGGGGTTTAAGACTCGTAAGCAGTAGGATCCTTATCCTTCTTCAACAGGAGAGAGATTGAAACCTGAGTCAAGGTGGGAGACAGCAGGTCACGCCCGAGTGACACATTATAAACCTCAAGAAGAAGAGAGGCTATCTTATCTTTAATTTTTTTTTTAATTCGGCAGGGAATCCATCTGAACTGGGTGTTTTACTAATTTACATATTCTTAATTGACGCAAATATTTCTTCTAATTCAATGGGAGCCTCAAGTTGATCAGAAATCGATTTGTCCATCCTAGGAATGTCAATATTCTGAAGAAAGGCAAGTAGCTCATTCGAGCCTGATTGTAGTTCAGATTTAATCGCAGTAGAATTTTTTTAAGATGTCACTAATGGAGACAGGATCGGAAACGAGGTCACCCGACTGATCCTTATTTGCGATATTATGCGAGAGCCAGCCTTTCGTTTCAATTGGTGTGCCAGAAGTCTACTTGGTTTTTCCCCATGCTCATAATAAGTGGCTCGAGATCGAATCAAGAGACGCTCCGCATCAGATGTTGTTAGAAGATCAAGTTCTATCTGAAGATCCTGTCGCTGTTTCAGCAAATCGTGTGACGGATTAATGGCATTTTGCCTGTCAATATTATGAATTTTTGTTGATATTTCTGATATCTTAGTGCGTAGATTTTTATTAATATTAGCTGAAAAAGAAATAATCTGACCACGAAAATAGGCTTTTAATGTATCCCATAATAGTGAGGGAGAAATTGTATCGCTCTTATTGAACGTTAGGAAATAATCAATTGCTGATAATATGAATTTATTAAATGGCTCATCTGATAACAGAAGACTATTAAATCTCCAATGAGGACTAGAACAGGGTTTATTTATAAAGTTTATATCAATGCTTAGAGGAGAATGGTCTGAAATAACAATCGGATAGTATTCAGAGGATATGACTCTCTGCATTAAAGAGCTGTCAACAAAATAATAATGTATACGGGAATAGGATTGGTGTACCTGAGAGTAAAAAGAATAGTTCTTTGTTAGTGGATTCCGTGCCCTCTATGGATCTACATATCCATTTTGGGACACAAAATCCAAAATAGATTTAGATATATTAGACTGTGTGAAGAACTAAGAAGAAGAGCGATCTAATGATGGGTTCATTACACAATTCAGGTCCCCAGCTAGAATTAACAAATGAGTGTCAAGATATGGAAGTGTGCTAAATAGATTATTTATAAAATCTGGATTATCAAAGTTTGGTACATACATTTTCACTAATAAAACAGGGGTGTGGAACAGAGAGCCCGCAATTATAAGAAATCTGCCATTTGTAGCCTTCCTTATTTTTGATGCTGTAAAATGAATATTCTTATAGTATGGCTACTCCTTTGGTTTTTGAGTTGAAGCTCAAATGGTAAATCTCCCCAATCCATGGATACTTGAGCCTGACCTGATTTGAATTTTGCAGATGTGTTTCCTATAGGAACATTATGTCTGGGTTCAGGCGTTTCATATGAGAATATATTTTAGTCCACTTCACTGGATTGTTCAGACCTTTAACATTCCAACTTAGAAATCTAACAGCAGATGATGTTGAGGGAGCTTTCAAATCAACAGACATTTGACCTGTTATTTATAATAAGGGTTGAAAAATATTGCCATCCTTCCCAATGATATGCCAAAATTCAGAAGTTTGTACCTCCTCAGACCTTTATGCGTGCTGAATGTTGTGATGTATCGGCTGTCAGGGTGAAGTTCTAGCTGATGGTAGCCAGCTCTTAGGTCTAGCTTGGAAAATACCGTCGCTCCGTTCAACTCATGGATGACATCGTCCATAGTGGGAGTAAGATGACGTTCACGTTGGATGGCAGTGTTTGCTTGTCTCATGTCTATGCAGATTCTGACTTCATTCTGTTTTTTGGGTTTAGGTGGAGTCACAATTGGGGAGACCCATGGTGTAGGCCCAGTCACTGTCTCTATTATAATGTTGTCTTCTAACTTTTGGAGTTCATGTTCTACTCTCTGACAAATGTGAAATGGGACACGTCTGTGTGGCTGACATGTGGGCTGAACATTAGTGTCTGTGGAGTTTCACTTTGTTAGAGTATTTTTATGATTATCATCTAAAACTTATAACATCATAACATGAAACATCTAGTCACTCCCTGAGAAATAGTTGTCTTACACAACAATGCTGTTTACTGAAATAACAGAAACACCAAAGAATGTCTTCTTTGTTTCAGAACTTGTTGGTCCTGAGTTTGGCCAAAACTGACCAAGAGCCATTGTGTGAAAATTGTCTAACCTGTTTTTCTCTCAACTACGAGATGTATAAAGGCCGTCTGTGAACCATCCACTATGGGCCTGTCTCAGACTTAGGAGGCAGGTCCCACTTTATAAAGTTTAAATATACCACTGTTTTAACTCTTGTCATGTGTGTGATTCCTTTTTAGTAAAATGTTGCTGCGAGATTTGGTTTGAGAAAACCCATCATTTCTGGTGCTGTGTACCCGGGATGTTCCTCATTCCTGTTCTGCGACGAGGGTCCGATGAAGGCAGCTGAAGCCCGTGCACGGCATACCTGACAGCCCTGGAGGGTCGATCGTTCCCATTCCAGGCCAGCTTTTTAGGCCTGACTTGGACTGTTGTCGTAAACAGTTTGACGACGTCCACACGAACATCACACATTTGACAAGAAAAGTGAGTATAAACAGGTATTCCTTGTATATAGAAAAAATAGGACAGAACTTACGGGTAGTTAAAAGCTGAGCCAAGAACTTCTAATTAAGTGAGATTTCTATTTTCAAAAAATAAACTATGAGGTACACAAGTTTTAATTGTAGATTTCAAGACCTTTAAATATAAAAGTGAGGAAAATTTCAGTCAAAACCTGAAAGACAGTGAAACTAATTTTTTCCAATAGCTTTATTAGGCATAAAAGTGAGGCTCAAGGAAGGAATAGTGAATTTAAAACGCGTTACATTTGGGATTCTTTTTCTTTCCTATCTGTATTGGGAGATATTTGAATGTACAATTTGGGTACAAGTGCGATTTCAGCTGAAAGATGACATTTTAGATGTGCAGATTGTTTTAAAATTGTTTTGTGTATGTGAGTATGAATGAACACATGAATGAATGAGAGGTACGTTCGAGCATTACTGTGATTCGGATCCTGGCGGTGATAACCGAATCACAGTAACGGCTCTTACAAGCTTCTATTAGGATTTTAGGTGGACAATATTACTGGGTCTAAAATTTCTTTTGCCCTCGAGCTTAGAAGCTCAAAGTGGTGGTCCGGGGATTTCCCTCTGAAATTCCTAGAAGCCTGACCTCCAGGAGGCACTAGAAAGTTCGTTTGAAACATTTCCAGTTGATATTGTCCACACAAATATATTAATAAAAACACAACGCAGAAAACACAACTAAAATGGGTAGCAGCAAGACTTAGCCAGGGGTAAATAAAACCAGATCGGTCAGTTACCTCCCACATGAAAGTGCCTGCAGCTATGAACACACCTGAAAGTCTTTGTCCTGTTAACCAGTTGACTGACACAAACAAGTCTCAACAGACACACCCAGCCAGCCAGGTAGTGACCAGGCCTCAGGCAGAAAGACCTGAATGACACAACAGGGACCACACAGGTCACACACTCTGACCAAACTGGTCCTTCTGACATCTTCCCCCTCATACAAGTTATGAACCCAGCTGGAAGAGCTGATGGTGTTCCTCAATTTGCCCTGGTCCTTCGACCACGGACCCTTTGAGGAAGTGAAAAAGGCAGTTAGTACTGCAATTCCATTAGCAAACTCAGAAATTTGCTACATTGCCCCAATGGCACGATTCTAATTAACTTCGTCGAATCAGAGCCGATGCACAAAACGAGAGATGGAAGCAGATTTGCCGACTCGGTTCTGCCGTAGCGAACATTCGCGTCACGTGACTTCGTCTCCGGACAACATGTAACATCGCTAAAACTAGTTGGCATGACAGAATAAATACAACTCGCCCGATAGCAACACATACCTGAAATATTCTCTACATTTTGCTGAGATGTGTGGTTCGGTTTCTGTTTCCAACCGCTACGTTCCTGTTTACTATAGACATGCGTAACGCTGACATCCGACGTAATGACGTCTGACATAATGCCGCTTTGCGTGGCCTGGTGGATGCGATTCGGGCCAGTTGAGGGAGACACTTCTGATTCGCATTGATTTTTGTTTGCATTTTTGCATTCGCTCTGGGTTTGAATTGAAAATAGATGCAAACACGGTTAGTGGCTTGATCAGATTTCAGAATTAGTTGGCCCCATCTGTCTTTAAGAAGGAAAACCATTTTGAAATTAATACTAAGTTGACGTTTTTGTGCTTTGTGAAATGCCTGAAGAGGACTTCAGTGGTAATTTCGTGCTATTATTGATTGAATTTAATTAAATAGATATTGTTTTGGGTTATGCATGACAAGCATAGTGGTGAACTATTAGGATTTATGAATTTAAGGATGTATGAATGTATATAGGAAATTGGTTTTGAGTTTTGGTTCAAGTTAAATTAATATTTTTACTTTTGAAATTGAGTGTTTTTACTTTGTAGAGTGGTTTGAAATCCTTTTTGTACAAACAGGATGGCTTGTTTGAGGGGTAAATGCTGACAGTTGTTTCAAATAGGATTGGCTAAAAGATAATTGATTTTGATAATTGTATTTAATAGGGTTTTGAATCAGGACAGAATTTATGGATAAATGATGTAAATCTTAAGCTGGGCCGGGCACCACGAGTGAGCCGAGCGCCGTGTACGCCGCCTGGAGCGCCGTAGGAGAGCCGGAGGACCGCGGCCTGGAGTTCGAGCTGGGCTGGGAGCTGTGAGAGAGCCGGGGCCAGGCACCGCGAGTGGGCCGAACGTGAACGCCGCCTGAGAGTCGTGGGAGAACCGGAGGACCGCGGGCTGGAGTTCGAGCTGGGCTGGGAGCCGTGAGAGAGCCGGGGCCAGGCACCGCGAGTGGGCCGAACGTGAACGCCGCCTGAGAGTCGTGAGAGAACCGGAGGACCGCGGGCTGGAGTTTCGAGCTGGACGGATCGCCGTGGGAGAGCCGGGGGACCGCCGCTTGGGGCTGAGCGGGCTTCAGAGCTGGGCCTGGAGCTACGTGCTGTGCTAACTAGGCTGCATCGGTTCTGGTGGGGGTCGGAGCTGGGCCTGGAGCCACTGGAGCTGAGTGCGGTGCTGGCTGGACTGCGTCTGATCTAGTGAGTGGACCTCTTCGGATGGTGGATCTGATTGCTGCAGGCTGCTGAAACTGTGAGTTCTGAACTAATAACTGCTAATTTGGGTGCTGCACTGCTGGGCCACACCAATCATCTTTAGGCCTGTGAGCCTCGTGGAATGGCCACGTGGTTCAGTGAATAAACCAAAGTCCTGCTACCACTAGATCACAAACTCTGTAAGTATGACAAGAGGTAAAGGACCAAAGTCACCAGTCTCTGTAAATATGAAAAATAGAGGACAGAAGTCACCAGACTCGGAGAGAAACAACTCAGAAATGCAAGAATTTAAAGAATCACTCAACTTTATGAGTGGACAAATAGAAAGTTTAACAGCAAAGATGGTTTCCCAGGACAAGCTGGTTAAAGAAATAAGAGAACTGAAAGAGCTGGTAACTAACAAAGACAAGATAATTGCTGATTTAGAACAAAAAATAGAGGATTTAGAACAATTTACAAAGCAAGACAACGTGGTCATCTCAGGACTTGATGTTAGTAACTGTCGGACACATCAAAGAGCTCCTAAAAACAATGATCCAAATGAGTATGAATCTCAGGAAGAACAAGGGACTCTGGAGGAACTTGTAGTTAATTTCTTACAGGAAAAGAACATTAACATAAGCTATGAGGACATTTCATTCTGTCACACCCTGCCCAGTAATTCATCAAGATTCAAACCGTCAGTGGTCGTTAAGTTCATTGGCAGGAATACTAAAAACTATGTTATGCAAAAGAGAACAAATCTGAGGGGATCAGACGTTTACATAAATGAACATCTTACCAAAAAAAATGGAAAAATTGCAAAAGAAGCAAGGTGGTTAAAAAACAAAGAAAAAAAAATAGCATCAACATGGACTAGAAATGGATACGTCTTTATCAAAGCAAAGGAAGGGTCTCAGCCTAAAATGATAAAAGAGCTGACGGATCTGGATGAATTCAAGAGATGAAAAATTACAAATCAATGAAACAACTCACAATCAAAATGGATAAAATATACGGTGAAATGAACAAATACATTAGAACATGACAACATACGAAGACTCAGAACCTAAAATATATAATGTTGAAAATGTGATTGATGCAAATTTTTTTCCTGTAATAAATGATAGCGAATATTATAATGAAGAGCAGTTTAATGACATCAATATATCAAATGGAGTTCTCTCCATTATTCACTTTAATAGCAGAAGTATAAATGCAAACATATCCAAAATAACAGATTACTTAAAACAATTAAATAGAACTTTTACGATAATAGCGTTGTCAGAGACATGGCTTAATGATGATAACACTAGTAATATTCACATCGAGGGGTATGATTTATATCATATGAACAGAAATAATAAAAGAGGTGGTGGTGTCGCACTATTTGTCAATAATGAAATAAAATGTAAATTAAATAATGAAATGTCAATAATAGTTGATAATATTATGGAAATGATAACAATAGAAATTATAAACAAAAACGATAAAAACATAATAATAAGTTGTGTATATAGATCACCAGGAGCAAATATAGAAATATTCACGGATAAAATCTTGGAACTAATGGAGAAAAGTTTTAATAAAAATATTTTCTTGTGTGGAGACTTTAACATTGATATGGGAAATAAAACAGATTCAAATAACATAAGCACATTTATAAACTCAATGTACAGTTTAAATATGTATCCATTGATATCAAAGCCAACAAGAATTACAACTCATAGTGCCACAATAATTGATAATATTTTCACAAATATAACAAATGGGGATGTGATTGGTGGTATCTTAACGACCGACTTAAGTGATCATTTACCAGTTTTCACAATCTTTAAAAATGATCAAAAAATCACAAAAGCAGACACAACGAAGAAAAAAATCATAAACACATCAAAAAAAGTTTTGGAAAAATTGAAAGAGGATCTGGATAAACAAGACTGGAATGATGTGTATGTTGATGATGCGAACAGGGCATATGATGAGTTTATGAATATCTTGGAAACCCTGTATGAAAAGAATTGTGTGCAAACAAATTACACAAAGAGAAATACGAATGATCAACCATGGATGACAAAAGGGTTAAGAAATGCATGTAAAAAAAAGAATTATTTGTATTCATGTTTCTTGAAATTGCGAAGTCAGAGCGCAGAAGAAAAATATAAAAAGTATAAAAATAAATTAGTAGGGATTATAAGGAAACATAAGAAAGAATATTATAGTAAATTATTAGATAAAACTAATGGTGATATGAAAGCAACATGGCGAGTAATGAATGGTGTACTGAAGAATCATAAAGCAAAAACTGGTATTTCAAAATATTTTGTAAAAGACAACGATGAAGTTCATGATGAAAATGAAATTGTAAATGGATTTAATCAATATTTCGTGAATGTTGGATCAAGCCTTGCAGCTAAGATACCAAAAGTAGATAAAAATATGATCCACTCAATTACAGGTTGTGCAAATAGTATTTTCCTAAATGGAACTAACAAAGAGGAAATAATGAATGTAGTAAAACATCTTACAGACAAGAGATCGAAAGACTGGGTGGACATGGATATGATGTTTGTAAAGGACATAATGAGCCATGTTATTGAGCCGTTCACATACATATGTAACTTATCATTTTCAACAGGAATTTTTCCAGATAATATGAAAGTAGCTAAGGTCGTTCCTCTTTTTAAAAATGGTGATAAATGTGTATTCAACAATTATAGACCTATATCCTTGTTACCACAGTTTTCAAAAATTCTTGAAAAACTATTTGTAAACAGACTAGACCAATTTATAGATAAACAAAATATTCTAAGCAGCAGTCAGTATGGGTTTAGATCAAAAAACTCTACATCAATGGCTCTCATGGAATTAATGGAACAAATAACTACTGCTGTCGATCAAAAACAACACTGTATCAGTATCTTTGTTGATTTAAAAAAAGCATTCGATACTATTGATCACACCATTCTCCTTGAAAAACTGAACAAATATGGTATTAGAGGACCAGCATTACAGTGGGTATCTAGCTACTTAAAAAATAGGAAACAATTTGTACAAATAAATGATGTAAGATCTGACCTCTGTAATATCACATGTGGAGTTCCCCAAGGCTCTGTACTTGGACCAAAGCTTTTTATTTTATATGTGAATGACTTGGTAAATGTGTCAGGACTCCTTAAATGTGTACTTTTCGCAGATGATACCACTTTTTTCTGTTCAGGTGAAGATATAGAACAAATGTTAGAATTGATAAAGACAGAATTTGTAAAGATACAAACTTGGTTTAAAATAAATAAATTATCATTAAATCTAGAGAAAACTAATTACATGATATTCGGTAATAGAAAGAAAACTGTTGATGTTCCACTCAAAATTGAGGATGTTGAGATTTGTAGAGTGAGTGAGGTGAAGTTTTTGGGTGTTATCATTGATGACAAACTGACATGGAAACAACACATAAATTCTGTAAGAATAAAAATAGCTAAATCGATAGCAGTACTGTACAAAGTCAGAGACCTATTGAATGATAAGGCTCTGTATTTGTTGTATAACACAATCATTGTTCCACACTTAATCTATTGTATTGATGTTTGGGGGAATGCGTGTAAAACAATCACAAAGCCTATTTTTGTATTACAGAAAAGAGCTGTAAGAATTATCACTAGAAAGCATTACCGTCATCCATCAAGTACATTATTTTATCAACTAAAATTACTGAAGTTCCATGATTTGGTAGACTATAATATTTTATCAGTTATGTATAGAGCTCAAAATAATGCATTACCTTTAAATATCCAAATGCACTTTGTTAAAAGACAAAGTTGTTATAATCTTAAGGGAACAGAGTTGTTTGTAAAACCACAATTCAGAACCAGTTTGAAGGGACGTTCTACCTCAATTCAGGGAATTAGATTATGGAATGGCTTGGAGAATGTAGTTAAAAATGCCAAGTCAATGTTTACATTTAAAAAAATGATCAAAACAAATATGTTAAAAAAATATATGTGAAATAACGTAATGTGTATTGCATTAGTTAGAAAATTAGAAAGTGTTAGTCAGTTTGTACTGTATTAGTATTAGTTAGAAAACTAGAAAGAGTTAGTCATTTTGTACTGTATTAGTATTAGTTAGAAAATTAGAAAGAGTTAGTCATTTTGTACTGTTGGTTGAAGAATATTATTGTTTAACCTGATTGTTGGAAAAAGTTGGTTGAAGATTATTATTGTTTACATGGTTTGACTGCTGTTGTTAAGTCTGATTGTTGGAGATAAGGGGCAGATATAATAAGATTTATTCTTCTTTCTGCCACCTTTCATTTTTTTACATTTTGTACACTATCATTATGAGATTGCCTTGTATTGTTTCTTTTGTAAAAAAATGAACAAATTTAATAAACATAAACAAAAATAAACATAAATCTGGCTAGACCCACAAAACACATACGTTTGATAAGTCTCCACTAGACTAGCAGCTGAAGCTTACACATACACAAACATGTGAATTTTGTATTTTGAGTCTCTGGTTTTTTGGATTGCCGGAACCAAGTGTATAGGTTGACGCTGAAACTAGGTCTGACCAATGTGACTTTTCTGAAAACACCGCTACTGAAACAACAAAGAAATGCACTGTCAAGTCAAGCAATGTGACTTTTCACTACTGAAGTAAAGAACTGTCAACAAACTGGAATGTGTGCCATACGTGAACTTTTATGAAACTATGTCCAGATGAGGGTCCTGGATTTTGTCAAAACAGCTGAACGTGTCTCCAGACAAAGGGGGACCGCCTGAAAGTCTTGTTGTATGCTGAGCTATGAACTGCTGCCCACAGTATTATCTCCAGACAAAGGGAGACAGCATGAAGACAAAGAGCCGTATGGTCCAGCTATCCAAAGTCACTAACGACAACTGCAGTCTGGCGAAGGTGTTCAACCCCACATTTGGTCTGTAAGGGTCATCCAAATATTTCAGCGTCATGGTCAAAACTGCAGTTTGCTTTGATAAATAAAAAACACTCACTAAGCTCATTTTTCAAGATATGCCAGAAGCATGTCACATGATTTTAGTGTACTGAATGTGGGTCTGCTGGACTGCTTGCCTTTTTCCAATACTCTGAAATGAAAACTGTTTTATAAACTCAAAACCTTGTATAAAGTTGAAATCATACATTTGACTTTTTGTTTTTACAGATAAAGTGAGTCACAGAGATTCACAAGAGACCTGTACAAGAATCCTGAAATTGATGGTTTCCTAAAACATCTGTCCGTTTTTACTTTTGAACTAAGATAACTGGTTTCTTTGAATTGGTTAAAAAAGGGATTTAAATTTATGTAATTGTTGATTGTTTAGATTAAAATGATATAGGAATGGAATGGAATTTAGTTTTATGATTCTAAGTTCTAGGTTTATATTTAAACTGTTTAAAAGGAGGGATTGTAAAAGATGACATTCATAGCATTTAACAGATAATAAATAAATAAATAAATAAATAAATAAATAAATAAATAAATAAATAAATAATAATATATTTTTAATGACATTTATAGCATTTAAAAGATAATTTAAAAGATGATTGATAACTACACTGACACCTATACAAACGACATTGCTTTTGTATATATCTAACCAAAACATTTTCTCTTTCCCCTGTTGAAATGTGCACAGATCCAAGAAACCTAGGGGGACGCTCCGAAAAGAAAAACTAACTAGACGAAGATTTTAACTAGACAACGGATCAAACCACGGGTCCCCGAGGTGGATTTGATCAGGGTTTGGTTGGACATGTTGGTAGTTCTGTGTTTGTTGTGACTTGGAAACATTTTAATGTTTCAATGTACTTTTATGGGTAAGGTGATCATTTGAATCATATATTCTGCTCATGTGTCAATGAAGTTCCTTCCACAGACCCCATGAGGTAAGCAAAAATTAATAATAATAATAATTGTCTATGCCAGGATCCCTGACGATCCTGTTTTGAACTCAGAAACTAAACTGAGTAATGGCATAAGTTTTTGGGAAAATGTTCTATGGTTGAGGTAATTTGTCTAAAACTAATACTAAAAAACTAACACTTTACTAATACGGATGTGGGAATTAAAAAATATGTAAACATTATTTGTGTATTTGTACTAATTTTTGATTCTGCTCAGGTCAACACCACAGAAAAGACTTCCAGGTGTGATGAGTCATGCTGAGGGAGTTTGGCCCCACCCAGGAGACTGGTTTTGTCGAGGACCCCTGCTGGAAGCACTGAGAGTCGAAACGCTGGCTAAAGACCATCTCAGGGCAGGATGATACCTGAGACGAGGCAACAGGATTCCAGAATCTTCCGTGGGCCGCTCACTTGTCTGGGTGACAGAGTGACACAGAGCCAGACTGAGAGGGAACAACAGAATTTCTGCCGACAAACATGCATTCTGTTTTTGGTCTATAAAAGACCTAGCTCATAAAAGAGCTTTTTCTTTGCTGTGTGGTTCAATAATTGATTTTCCACACTTTAAGAGAAGTTTTGAGAAAGTTTTTTAGTGCAAGAAGTTACATTTACTTTTAAAATTATTTTAGTTTAAAATTTCTTTTAAGTTTTATTTTTATTTTATTTTAGATTTCTTTAGGGTTATTTTTAGTTCAAACTTCTTTGTTTTTAACCATATTAGTTTTAAAAATTCTTTAAGTTTTTTACTCTACTGCCCACAACATTTTTTTTTCAGATGAGCCTGATTTGTTTGTAAAGGCCGCAAAAGTGGTGGGGGCCCATTTTGCGTTGGTTGCGTTTTTCCTACTAAGTTGAGACCCAGAGGTTTTTTTCGGGCCAATCATCTGCATAATGTTAAACAGTTTTAAATGATAAAAAAGGGCCAATATATGTTAGAGTATTTTTATGATTATCATCTAAAACTTATAACATCATAACATGAAACATCTAGTCACTCCCTGAGAAATAGTTGTCTTACACAACAATGCTGTTTACTGAAATAACAGAAACACCAAAGAATGTCTTCTTTGTTTCAGAACTTGTTGGTCCTGAGTTTGGCCAAAACTGACCAAGAGCCATTGTGTGAAAATTGTCTAACCTGTTTTTCTCTCAACTACGAGATGTATAAAGGCTGTCTGTGAACCATCCACTACGGGCCTGTCTCAGACTTAGGAGGCAGGTCCCACTTTATAAAGTTTAAATATACCACTGTTTTAACTCTTGTCATGTGTGTGATTCCTTTTTAGTAAAATGTTGCTGCGAGGTTTGGTTTGAGAAAACCCATCACACTTGAAAGTCCTTCAGCATGACTATGGCTTCGAAAAGTTCTGGGAAACTCTCTACAAGCCTGTCTACCACTCTGGGTCTGAGACACTGTTCACTACTTTGATGAGACCTAATTGATTAGCTGTGTCATAGCCTAACAGTGAACAACCTTTGCCTGATTTTACATAGAACTTGCATTTGGTATTTTTGTTGTTTGCTTCTGCTTCACAGACAAACACGCCGGCTAGTTGTAGCGGGGTAGAACAGCCATATGAAAAAACTTTAGTATCAGGTGGGACTAATTTCGGTTATGGCGATAGCAGGTCTAGGGCAGACTCACTGATGATGTTCACCGTGGCGCCTGAATCCAGTATTACTGAGATTTCAATGCCTCTTTGTTTAGTATGAGACATTGGTGTCTTGGTTTTGTCTGCGCCAGTCGTGACAAACACATAATCATTGCCACTGCTAGAAGAATCCCTTCTGTCAACTTGTGCTGAGCTGGTGATTGAGAACACTTTCTTAGAGGTTTTGTGATGTTTATGGTACACTTTGGGCTTTGTGTCATAGCTTTGGACAGGAGGATTTTGTTTTGATCGATATTGTCTGGCAAAATGGTTTAGCTTACCGCAGGCTTTGCAGTCCTTTCCTCGTGCAGGGCAATAACCTTCATGTGGATATTTTCCTCGACAGTTTCTGCACTGGTTGTTTGTTTTGTTGGTAGATGTGGCTTTATAGGCGTTGTTTTGTTGAGTTTTCAGCTGTAACTAGTGCCATTCCAAAAACTATATTGTAGCATGTGAAGGAGAAACAAACTGATTTGCAAGCAGTTGACTTTAATCCTTCGAGCGCCAAAACCAGAAAACAGAATGAATGAAATCACACACGAACACTTCTTCTTCTCCAGGTGGTAAACCTGGGTAAACGCTGGCTCCCCCTACTGGGTGAGAGAGAGATTAGACAATTTACCTTATACACCACACCCCCTCCCCTCCCGAACACCCAGAAGGGCAAATACAAAACATATCAATCTCTCACAGGGGGCCTAATCAACCTGCCGAACCGACTACGTCGCCTCGGGGGCGGAGAAACAGCTGGCACCCGTACAGGAACAACATTTTGTGCCACAGGTGGAGGAACACAGTTGGGGGGAGAAAATGGAAGATGGAGTCGAGCAGGAGGGCGGCCGCCTCTAGGAACCTGAGCCGGCAACACCTCTTCATCAGCCAACACATAAGCTGGCTTCAGGTGGTCCACTGTAACCAGCTCTCTACGCCCACCCATGTCTAAAACAAAACTTTTCGCGCCTCTTTCGAGCACCCAAAACGGCCCGTCATATGGAGGCTGGAGGGGCGAACGGTGGGCGTCACGTTGCACAAAAACAAAACGGGCAGACTGGAGTGCTGTGGGCACAAACGCCCACGGGAAACAATGGTGCACAGGACCCGGAACCAAAAAACTACTCTGCGAATAGGGGTCTACCGCTTCGGGGAAATGTGGAGCGGCAACATCTAACAAAAACTCCCCTAGGAAACGTAAAGGCTGACCAAAAACCAACTCGGCTGATGAAGCGTTGAGGTCCTCCTTAGGAGCTGATCGCAACCCAAGCAGCACCCACGGCAAACGTTCCACCCAGCCAACGTCTGTAAGCGTAGCACGTAATGCCGCCTTAAGAGACCGATGGAAACGTTCAACCAACCCGTTAGCCTGAGGGTGGTAGGCGGTAGTGCGATGCACCTGCACCCCCAAGGAGCGCGCCATCTCGGACCAGAGCCCTGAAATAAACTGGGGACCTCTGTCTGAAGTGATGTCCGAGGGCACACCAAAACGGGCAACCCAAGTGGAGAGGAACGCACCAGCCACGTCGGAGGTAGTTGTGGAAGAAAGAGGAACGACCTCCGGCCACCTGGTTGTGCGGTCAACCACTGTAAGCAGGTGTGTGAAACCCCGTGATGGGGGCAGGGGACCAACTAAGTCCACATGCACGTGGTCAAAACGCTTGGCTGGAATGGGAAATGGTTCCAGTGGTGCCTTAGTGTGCCGGTGCACCTTGGCATGCTGACAGGCCACGCAAGCCGCTGCCAACTCCTCATCTCTCTCTGTAAACCAGGCCACACAAAACGTGCACTGACTAGTTTCACAGACGCACGCACACCTGGGTGCGAGAGAGAGTGAACAGAGTCAAAAATGCGGCGGCGCCAACCTGATGGAACCACTGGGCGTGTCCGGCCTGTGGAAACGTCACACAGGATCAAAGGACCGCCCTCTCCCAATTTGACCTCCTCTAGCTTAAGACCTGAAACGCCGGCACGAAGGGCAGTTATATCAGCGTCTCCCGGTTGGTCAGCGGCCATGGCAGAAAAATCTACCCCGAGGAGCACAGGACAAACAAGTACCCGTGACAGACAGTCCGCCACTGAATTGGATTTTCCGGCCACATGGCGGACGTCCATTGTAAACTCTGAAATGGTCGCCAAGTGCCGTTGCTGACGCGCTGACCAGGGCTCCGAAACTTTAGACATGGCAAAAGTGAGTGGTTTGTGGTCCACATAAGCCGTAAACGAACGACCCTCCAGCAAAAAAACGAAAATGCAGTGTAGCTAAGAACAGTGCCAACAACTCGCGGTCAAAAACGCTGTACTTGCACTCGCAGTCCCGCAATTTTCGGCTGAAAAATGCCAAAGGCTGCCATGCGTCGCCAACGCGTTGCTCTACCACAGCCCACACCGCTATATCTGAAGCATCAGTTGTCAGCGCAATCGGGGCCCCTGAATCTGGATGGGCTAGGAGTGCCGCGCTAGCTAACGCGGACTTAGCACCATCAAAAGCAGTGATCCGGTCCGGGGTCCAAACCACTGTGTCAGTCGCCTTCCTCGAGCGCAGGGCCTCGTAGAGAGGCTGCAGGAGATGGGCTGCATTGGGAATGAACCTGTTGTAAAAGTTCACCATGCCTAAAAACTCCTGCAACTTTTTAACCACCAGAGGACGTGGGAACTCTGCCACCGCCTGCACCTTGGCAGGCAATGGAACTGCACCCTGCGCGGAAATTCGATGACCTAAAAAATCGATCACCGGTAAACCAAACTGGCACTTAACCGGATTAATGATCAAGCCATGTGCATCCAAGCGCTGAAAAATTTCTTTCAGGTGCAACAGGTGCTCCTCGGTTGACGAGCTGGCCACCAAAATGTCGTCCAGATAGACAAACACAAAATCGAGGCCACGTAACACGGAGTCCATCAGCCTTTGAAAAGTCTGTGCTGCCCCCTTTAGTCCAAACGGCATGCGGAGGAACTCAAAAAGCCCAAAGGGGGTGATTACTGCAGTTTTAGGTACATCGCTGGACTGCACTGGGACTTGATGGTAGCCGCGCACCAGATCCACCTTAGAAAAAATGGAAGCACCCGACAACCGAACAGAAAAGTCCTGAATGTGCGGAATGGGGTAGCGATCAGGCGTCGTCACGTTATTTAAACGGCGAAAATCGCCACATGGGCGCCACGACCCGTCTGCTTTTGGTACCATGTGAAGGGGGGAGGCCCACGGGCTGTTAGAGCGTCTAACAATACCCAACCTCTCCATGGTACCAAACTCCTCTTTAGCGATGGCCAGTTTAACAGCGTCGAGGCGGCGTGCACGTGCAAAAACGGGCGGTCCCGTAGTAGGGATGAAATGCTCGACCCCGTGTTTAGTTTCTGAAGAGGAAAAAGCAGGTGTAGTTAAAGAGGGGAATTCTGCCAACAAACCTTGAAAAACATCTCCTGAAACTAAAACATTAGCATGAGTTAGCGGCCCAGCCCCCCCAGACACACATGGGAAAGTTGCAAAAGTTACAGCGTCAATAAGTCTGCGGTTAGCAACATCTACTAACAGTCCATGAGCACATAAAAAATCTGCACCGATAATAGGAACAGTCACTGAGGTAACAACAAAATCCCACTCGAACTCACGACCATGGAAAGAAACTGTTGTCCGTCTAGTGCCAACAGTTCCAATGGGAGAACCGTTAGCAGCAGGTAGCAGTGGGCCACTGCCTCAGCCTACTAATTCAGGTCCAACAGGGTGGACCTAGCCTGGCCCTCGCCTTCCAGCACAGCTCCGCTCAATTCTCATTTCCCTTCACTGCACAGTCTGGGACTTCTCCCATAGACAACGATTTCTCCGGACGATTTTTGACCGGACCAATCAGATAACAGAAGGTGGAGTTTTTGGCCCCTAACCCACGCCCCCACCTGTCCCAGCACAGCCAGCGAGCATTCGCATGTTCTCATTCAAAGCGATGCAAAGCGATGCAGGACTGTTTTATATGTGGCACAAATGTATTAAATTCCCCTTCTTAATCCCTTATCTGGAGTTTTCTTTAGTTTTTTTTTCCAAAAGTCAAGTGATCGCTCGCTCCCTCCTCCTCCTCCTCCTCCTCCTCTCCCTCCGCAGATGCCTCAGGTTGTCACGAGAGAATTAAACTCGGGTTTTACGTTGCTGCCCGAGTCCCATCAGATTTCCTGGTCTTCTGGTGTGTTGGACCAGCGATCCAGGATTTTATTTTATTTTATTAGAACGTTTTATTAACATATAAACACAGAATATGCAAAGGTAGCGAGAGAAAATTCAGCAGGAGGCGGAGCTGAAGTCAAGTTCAGAAGACCACGGGGGAGCGCGCATCCAATGAGCATTCGCATGTTCTCATTCAAAGCGATACAGGACTGTTTTATATGTGACACAAATGTATTAATTTCCCCTTCTTAATCCCTTATCTGGAGTTTTCTTTTGTTTTTTTTTTGCCAAAAGTAAGTGATCATCGCTCCCTCCTCCTCCTCCTCCTATCCCTCCGCTGAGTGAAAAGAACAAGGAAATGACTGAGGTTGTCACGAGAGAATTAAACTCGTGTTTTACGTTGCTGCCCGAGTCCCATCAGATTTCCTGGTCTTCTGGTGTGTTGGACCAGTGATCCATGGTTTTATTTTATTTTATTAGAACGTTTTATTAACATATAAACAGAATATGCAATGGCAGCGAGAGAAAATGCAGCAGGAGGCGGAGCTGAAGTCAAGTTCAGCAGACCACGGGGGAGCAGCCATCAGCAGAGGCCACACCTCCAGCAAGAATCGGTTCTCAATGGAGAAAGTCTAGACCCTAGTACGAAGCGAAGTGCAGGACAAGGGTCTGGTTTTAACCAGGCTAGGGTGGACCAAACTCTTCTGGGAACCAGAGTCAACCAGAAAACGACGTCCTGACAGGGAGTCTGTGATGAAGAGCAGCTCACCTTGCTCGCCAGCGCCCACAGCTGCTACTGAGCGCCGGCTTCCTCGTTTTCCGACACCCCAAACGTGCATGGTGGTATGCAGCGCTTGGCCTTGTTGCCAAACCTCCGGTGGTAGAAACAAAGGGCGCTCCGACCCCCGCCAAGTTCGCGCGCCAACAGCTGAAACCACCGCTGGCTCCTCCACCTCCGTCTGCTCAGGCTCCATAGACACACTCTGCACCGCGAACAGTCTGGTAGCCAGCAGGACCCGGTCAGTCTCCTCCGACAAACCCCGGTAATCACTGGTAGATAAACAAGGGGAATTAGCCAAAGTAGCCCTCACTTGCGACGGAAGCTGGCGCAAGAAAATGTGCGGGAACAGGAATCCCCTGTCGTCTGAACCAAGTAGCGACAGCATTTTGTCCATCATGTTCACAGCCGTGCCGTCACCCAAACCAGGCAGAGATAGCGGTTTATCAGCCCTCTCAGTTGAAGTCAAAGTGTATCGTCGTAGCAGAAACTCTTTGAGGGCGCCATATTTGCCCACGTGTGGCGGGTCGCGCAGCAACGGCATGGCTTTGCGGGTTGACTGCATATCCAGAGCTGACACGACCAAGAAGTACCTGGTTTCATCTGCGTTCACGCCTCGGAGGCGAAAGAGTGCCTCGATGTGCTGGAACCACGAAACCGGGTCACTTTGCCAGAACTCCGGGAGCTTAACACTCGCTGCGGAAGCAAAGTCGGCTGGGGTCTGCTCCGCCAGCTGGGCAGACGTCGCAGTGGCAGGGTCCGAAGAAGAAACAACATCCTCGTTTGGTCTTGACATATTTCACGTCGCAGGTCACCACTGTAGCGTGTGAAGAAGGAGAAACAAACTGATTTGCAAGCAGTTGACTTTAATCCTTCGAGCGCCAAAACCAGAAAACAGAATGAATGAAATCACACACGAACACTTCTTCTTCTCCAGGTGGTAAACCTGGGGAACATCTCGCTGGCTCCTCCTACTGGGTGAGAGAGAGATGAGGCAATTTACCTTACTAATACACCACAATATAATGCTTTGTTGCAGTTATTTTCCGGAGTGCAATAGTACAACTTCCATATAAGGTATGAACTGCAGCGAGGACCTTCTCATCTCTGCAGGGGATTGGCTCTGCTTGAACCACTTTTGTGACGACAGAGTGAGAAGACATGTCACACATGAGAGTTGTTGACCAATAAGAAAATTAAGGTGCAATTCCACAGTTCAACCCATAGGGTTAGTGAAAACACGTTTTTAGACCAAATATTGCAGATTTAAACAAATACGCACAAATACATGGAAATTAACACAGACATAGTGCTATAAAACATTTTAAACACATTCTAGGGAGTTTATCAGTTAAAAAAAAGTTAATCTTGAGGTACCGTAAGTTACTCTTTAACTTGTCGGCATGGAGCTGCCGTCTGGGTATACGTCTGCCTTTTTCTTTTCTGTTTTGATTTTGATTTGATTTGATGTTTATTTATTCATTTTAAAAGAACAATACAAGACAATTTCATCAGATACAAGAATACAAGTAGGATAAAATGAAAGGAGCAGAAAGAAGATGAAATCTTATTATATCTGCCCCTTATTTCACAGTTTGTTCAACCAATGATAACCTTCAAACTACATCACAAAATGAATAATTCTACTTACTTTTACTAACTGTAATACACAAACTACATCACAAAATGAATAATTCTACTTAATTTATCTAACTGTAATACACAAACTACATCACTAAATGAATAATTCTACTTAATTTTTCTAACTGTAATACACAAACTACATCATTCTAACTGTAATACACAAACTACATCAGAAAATGAATAATTCTACTTAATTTTTCTAACTGTAATACACAAACTACATCACAAAATGAATAATTCTACTTAATTTTTCTAACTGTAATACACAAACTACATCACAAAATGAATAATTCTACTTAATTTTTCTAACTGTAATACACAAACTACATCACAAAATGAATAACTACTTAATTTTTCTAACTGTAATACACAAACACACTAAGCTACATCATCAGTCAACATAAGTGTAATACACAAACACACTAAGTTACATCATATATAGTTTTTGAGCAAGTCCTTTTTGACCTTTTTCTTAAATGTATACATTGATTTTGCATTTTTAACATCACTCTCCAGAACATTCCACAATCGAACTCCCTGAATTGAGGTAGACCGTCCCTTTAAGCTGGTTCTGAATAGACCTTTTACCAGGTGACGTCATCGCGCATGCGCACTTGCATTTTTCGAGAATCAACCATAAGCTGGGGCTAACGCTGCCACACTACTGGAGTGTTTTCATTACTGCCAACGGTCGCAATGGGGAAATATGACTTTTATTGTGTTTATAATTGTTCGAGGCAACGTAATCGAGTAAAAGAAGAAGGTGAGACGTTCGTTTTACCAAGTCCCTCTAGGAAGGTCGAGTAAAGTGACAAAGAAGGAAGATGTGGCTTCAAGCGCGTCGCCGGCAGCAGGACTTCACCCCGACACAAAGCAGCAATGTGTGTAATCAGCATTTTTTATCTGGCATAGCCATTAATGATCCAAGCTCCGTGGATTACGTTCCTACATTACATCTTGGATATGGGAAACAGACAAAACGGAGAACAACCTCCCGCAGCTGAACAACATGCTACTGGACAGTTGATAAGCTAGCAGCTAGCTAGTTCTACTAGACCTCTCTGTACCTCAGTCCACTGCCTGTGTTGAAGTTTCAACCTGCGACATGCAAGGAGATTCTTCCTTTAACCCCCTGAAGGAATAACAGGTGAGTAAAATGTCAAACATGCAGCTGTATACCCATATGGAAAAGATATATAAAAACCATATAAAAAACAAGTAACCTTATATCATCCTAAGTGTATGGTTTTTATAATGTACAACATATAAGGTTTATATGCTACATATAAGACATATATGATTTACTCCTGAAAGTGGCACCTTTTGCATAGATTTCATACAATATAATAAAATGAATTTTACAAGAATCATATAAAAACTATGTATGTTGAATATAAAAACTATGTATGTTGAATATAAAAACTATGTATGTTGAATATAAAAACTATGTATGTTGAATATAAAAACTATGTATGTTGAATATAAAAACTATGTATGTTGAATATAAAAACTATGTATGTTGAATATAAAAACTATGTATGTTGAATACACGGAACTAATATGTAAACTTATATTTCACATATATGTTTCGTATGTTTCTCTTTTCAATATTATACAATAACTTTGTAAAACACTTATACTTTACATATATGAAGAAATACAATTACATATAAGTTTTTTGTATTGTAAGTACTTTTTTTAAGGAAATTGATGTTTTTAATTTATCTTGTTAATGGCTACCAACAAATAGTATTTATAAAAAACTTATATGAGTATGAACTATTACATATATATTTATATGCATAAATGACATGTCAGCTTATGAGAATTGCATAACATAAAAAAAATCACCTACAGTATTCTTAAGGTTTCATGCAGTTACCATCAAATTTACATAATTAACATGAGACACTTTAGAAAATTGACAAAATTTTATTTGAACTTAGAATGGTAACATGGTAACTAACATGGTAAACATGATGAAAAAATTAAGCCTTTTAAATAGCTAAAAACTGTTAACACTTGACACTAACAAATTCACAGAACAATGTATGTAATCTCAATTAGACATTTTTACTTTTAGCGTGAAGCTCTGTGATCTTTCCATTGATCGTGCTTCCAATGCTGGAGGGCTGTGTCCCAGGCCACCGCTCAAGAGTTGCACCTACGTATGAACACAAAAGGGACATGAAAAAAGAATATCAGTAAAAAAATTGTTAATTTGAAAGAAACCAAGAAAAATCAACATTAGAAGGATATTTACATCAGGGTGTGGGGATTAAAACATTTTATATCACTACCCTGATGCATGCTCAATAATCCAGGTAGAAAAATCTAAAAAAGCTAAATCTGGTGCTCTGGACATTCAAAAAACAAAACAAAGCAAAAAAATTGTATAAACCTTTCGTCTTTCCTCCCCTATACAGGTAGTCCCCGGCTTACGAACGAGTTCCATTCCTGCAAGGTGCTCTTAAGTCAAAATCTCGTATGTCGGAACCCGAAACACGCGTCGCTCGTAAGTCCGGATTTTCGCTCTTAAGTTGGAACATTTATGCTAGCGCTACTACTAACACTCGTTTTTCATCACAAATGTTCATACTAGTTCATAAACATGCTCAGAAACTTGTTTCCAAACTGTTAGCTAACACACTTTCATCTAAAAACACATAAAAGTGCTGTATTTTTTGTATGTTCTTTACAAATTTACTGCTCGTTCGCCAGCTCGTAAGTCCGGAACCTCGTATGTTAGGGCGCTCGTAAGTCGGGGACTACCTGTAACTGGATTAATGAAGAAAAAAAATCCCAGCAAATGTTGATAAGTGGCGTTGAATTTCTGTTTTTGACAATCACTTAACATAGTCTCTATACAATGTCCACTTGCTTTACTAACATACATTATTATTTATTAACCTTTATTTAAGCAGGCAAATCCCATAGAGATCACAGATCTCTTTTTCAAGGGAGGTCTGGACCTGAAGGCAGAACATGCACGTGTTTGATCTGTGGGAGGAAACTGGAGTACTCGGAAAAAACCCACGTAAACATGAGAAGAACATGCTAACTCCACACAGAAACACCCCAGGTCCAACCGGGGATTGAACCCAGGACCTTCTTGATGTGAGACAATAGTGCTAACCACTGAGACGTCGTGCTGCCAAATTTGAGCACATCAGTTAAAAAATTTGCTGCAAAACGCACTAGAGTTGCCAAACATTTTCATATCTATGGGGTGCCATTTTCAAAGTTACAAAAATCAACAGCAATATTTTAGTTTAGAGAAAACTTTTTTCCTAGTCATATTTTAACCATGTTATACACGTCGTTGTTCCAAATTAAATGTTTGATTTGATAGCTAAATATTTAGTTTACAAAACTAAATACTGAACTTGCAAGTAAAATATTTAAGTTTGTGAACTTGTAGATAATATGCTAATTTGGCAGGTGTGAAACCTAAAATATCAGAGATGAGGTGTTCCACTACAAACTAAATAAATTTAGGTGTAGATTAAATATTTATTTTCAAAAACTACACATTTAATTTCCAAAATAAATATCTAATTTGCTAACTAAACATTTAGCCAGTCATTTCATTGTTCAACAGGAAATATGAGCTTACCTTTTATTGCTCTATAAATCTTGGTTGTTTCCAGAGATTTTTTCCATGTTTCCCTTTCCCCCTTCATATTGAATTTGGCCATTAACGAACTGGTGAAGAGCCTGAAGAACAATTGGAATTATGAATCAGTATAAATACTGTATATGGATGAGAATATACAATTAATGAACTCCATGTGGAGTGGCTTACAGATGGTTGGTGGGTGAGCGTGTGTTTGTGTGTCGATACATACCTATCAAGAACTTTGTAGACAAAGTCCTTGGTGTCCTTTTCTTCAAATTCTGGAAATCTGATGAACCTGTTGGAATAAATCCATGATACAGTTGACTGACACTTCCAATAGAACATAACAGTGTTTGGTTGTACTACGTTATGCTCGGCTTTCCTCCAGACTTGTAAAAAAAAAAAACTACCAGGGTAGCAAGTGTTTTGGAGTCAGAGGCGCTCCTCCTCTCTCGTACAATCCTCCATGGTCTCCATCCTCTTAATTGGCACAGCTGAAGAGGTATGATGTACATGGTGTAGGCGATCGCCGAGGTCAATAAAGAAGGTGAATATGCTGAAACACTGGGGGAAAAACAAAACAAAAACACACATTTCTTGATTACAATGTTATCTCTCCAATTTTTTCAAGTGTCTCACTGCTAACTGATCAATACTTACCATCTTGAGGCAATGGGAATGCCCATCTTCCGATTTCTCATCTGGAAGTGGCATCGTTGTGCCCGGACCTTGACCTCATAACACAAATACAAAAGAACCATTACTGGAGGGCCATCAAGAACTCGAAACAACTAGAAGAAGTAGTTACTGATTTGGTGCCTTTTGCAGTTTCTTTACCTGCCACGATAGCCTTCTCGAATGTCATCACTGGTAGCACTTTCTACTGCATGTCGAGATCCAGAAAAAAAAAAGTATTTTATTTCGCAAGACCTGATAAAATAAACAATGGCTTGAAGTGTAATGTATACTCACTGGGCATTGACAGTTCCTTGCGTTGAGGCGCTGCACTTGCATATTGAGGACCTAAAAAGAAAAGATTATTCAGTGATGCAAAATAATTAAGATGAAGCAAAAAGGTGAGCAGTAACTGTGACAGGTCCTCGAGGACCAACGCTCCACAAAGCCAGACAAGTGTTTAAAAAAAAAACACATGCAAGTCTGTGTGGATATCATTACCAAAGAGGACTGGATAGGTGGAGCAATAAGATTTTTTTTTTAAAGTGACCTTGTTAAGTACTCACTAGCTTTGTTCAGTAGTTCTGTGGAGGCGTTGGATAGTTTGGCAGCTGGACACCTATGCAGGTGATTTAAAGAAAAAGAAGCATGCCCATTTTCATTAAAAGGGCTTACTAAAAAGGTAATTACTTTTGAAAGCGGAATTTAAACATCTACAGAAAATATCTACAGAAAACCATTACCTCTGACGCTCTCTTCTTCATCAGAAGATGTTAATCCTGCAAAAAAGTTCACAAACATTGATGTGAAAAACGTTTGAGGCCCAATTTGTCAGCAGATTACATTTACAGTATTTAAATCACTTGAGAATGACAAATATACCGCTTAAAAAAGCTCTGGAGCTATTTTTTTTTTAGTGCGACTCCTTTTGGATTTAGTCACCATGTCCTGGTCCTCCTCATCCTCCTCTGCCTGACTAGTCACTCAGGTTGTAATTCTCACACTCACAACGTTTGGCTTAAAGACCGTGTAAAGTGAAATTAAATGTGTGTTTTTAGTTTGTCACATGGCATAAATATGTGTTATTAATCACCCATATAAATCTGACTGATTAAAAACATTGTTTTCCTTATAAAATTAAGTGTCAAAAATCATGAAAAAACCTTATTTTCCCTTGTTCTGAAACTGTGGGGGCGTGTCAGCGCGTGGGCGTGGTTTCCTGCAGACGGGAGAAGCAGAGAGATCCACCTGCTCCGTTTCTGGCTGCCAGCAACTCCTTTTCCCAAGAGTTACGCTGTTTTTAGTGCACTAACAACTCTGGTTTTGTTTTAAAGTTGAGGACACAAAGATAATTCATAACTCCACTGTTATGTGTTTAATAATAAGCGCTATTTTAGAAGATGCGCTGCACCCGGTCCGAGCCGGTCACATCGCATGCGGGGTCAGTTCAGTCCCCCTCTGCGCGCAGCTGCTCAAGGAGAATGTGAGAAGAAAGCAGAGCTCTGCCCGGTGAACAGGCGCGCACAGAATGCTCCGTGTGTGGCATCTAGGGAGGACGCTGAGCTCTGCATCGGGCTTTAGTGATCGCTTCACACACACACACGCGCGCCGCGCGGAGCTGCAGGTGGCCGCTCCAGCAGCAGCCTGGGTTTGTTCTGACTCCCTCCTGCGTCTCAATGTGGGTGCCCTGACCATTGCGACATCCAGGGAAGATGCAGGAACGACGCATAATTGATTAGCTAGCTAACAATGAACAAAATATCTATGCTATTGCTATCTGATGCTATCTGCGATTCACGAGTGAACGGCTCCACCCATGCGAAGAACAATTTATATGACTGGAGCAGCAGGGGGTGGGGCTATACTAATGAGGACCGCGTGACGAAACGCGGTCCCGTTTAAAACACGCCTAAAAAATCCTGAAACACACATGTCTTTATAAACAGTTTCATCTATAACTCCAAAATTAATTGAGCTACAATTTTGAGACTTTTTACTCATTTACAACATTACAATTATGACATTTATAATGTTTATTTAAGAAAATATTGAAATTCACTTTACACGGTCTTTAAGTGACGAGAGAGAAAAAAACACATTTCAACAATATTTTGATTAAGATATACATTTCATTTTAAATATATCAAAACTTACAAGAAGTACTTTTTATCTTTATTAATGGGATGTCATCCAATCACCCCCAGGCTTAATTTTAACCCTCATTGCCTGTTTGGTTTTTGTGGCACTCATCTTATTTGGCCAATTACCACACTTCACTAGTATTGACCAGAAGTGGACACCACTACTTTTGAAAAGTGGGACACCATCAATGTTTACAGTAAACTGCACATCATTGCTGACGTAAATAACGACAGATCCCCTTCTCTAGGTCATAGTACATGTACTGCCCGCCACATTTAGGCTCCATGGTGTTACACTGTGGTGTAGTAGTGTAAGGCAATCCACAGGCAATGTGTCCTTGCTTTCTTAATATGGCCAATAAACCATTAGATGCTCTGTGTGTCAATGTGTGTTCTAAGGCCCATTACTGTACTGTACTGTACTGTACAGTAACCAAGAACTTCGCCTATCCTAACACAGTACCCTACATAAATATCAAAAAACACATACAGTACATTTAGAGACAATTTAGAGACAATTACAGTAAATCAAAAAATAAAATTTCTTACTTTGTGCTGGTCAAGCCTGTCTCCGTCTTTTTAGCATGTTAGCTTGTTACACGTCCGAACTGCAGCTTCGTGCTGCTCCACGCGGTCCAAACTGTTTACAAGAAGGACTGTTAGCATGTTAACTCCATATATAATGAAGGGAAAAAGAGTTAATAACTTACTGCACCGTTTCTCCGCGGTGTCCATCCAAAAGGCTGCGCCTCGTTAGCATTTTAGCTCCGCAATTAGCTGCGCCCGTTAGCACCTCCAAAAGGCTACCGCAGCTGTTTCTTTTTCTCTGCGTTTTAGCATGATAGGTCGTGTCCATCCAACATCTGAACTGCCATCCGGACATTGATGCGAGCTCCCGGCCGCCGGATCTGTGTCAGCGGTGGGGCCTTAACATCCACCCGTTCATGCTACGGCAAGGCTTGTTATTAGCATGTTAGCTCGTTGATACTCCGGCTCGCTGACACTGTCTGCTGCTTCACGCGGTCAACAGCGTCTTTTTCATTCGCCCATCTGTCCCTCAGCACAACCGCCGTTCATCTACATCTCATGTATCCGTGCGCAGGAACCTCTGAGCGGACACGTTCCGACTGTCCAAGCTGGAGCTGCAACCGAAGCTAGCCAAAAACATGGCGGCACTGCCGAAAACTGACTGCTGCCGGAAACTGGCGGAAACTGCCGGAAACTGACTGCTTCTTTTAAAATTTATTTTATTTATTTATTTATTAAAACAAACAGAACTACAGAACACTACATAATTAAAAATATATACAAACTCTCGTGAATGATAACATAACTACAATCTACAA
>JBBPBX010001581.1:0-15670 GCA_038048925.1 Garcialebias charrua | reverse complement strand
TATATATATATACATATTTATTTATATATATATATACAGGTATATCAAAATACAATAAATGAAAAAGTACACAAAGGAGCAAGACAATATTAGAAACTTAAAACAGCAAGTTTTTAGATAACTGTTGTGAGATGGTTCTTGCAGTTTTCCAGTTTTTTAATATACTTAATGAAGAATAGTAGGATTTGAATTCTTGACTGCTGCCACCCGGAAACTGTGGGAAACTGCCGGAAACTCTATCTGGGGGCTTTAAAAAATGTCCAAACATAACAAAATAGAATTTTGGCATACCTAAAACAATTAAAAGTAAAAAATAAATTTACACATGAGTTTGTAATAATTGCAGAGATGTGAACATGTATGATTTGGAAATGTAATTATCAATACAGAGGTCTTGTGGTGACAGAACAAGGAGCTTCATTGATCACGTTGACTATCAGCATTACATAGTAACACCTTTACTATGTGAGAATTAATTTGAACTCAAGGTGGTGTGAAACATGGATAAAGTTGAGATTTTTTACTATTATTTTTTAATTTGAGGTAAGTTTGTGTGTGCTTTTACTGGTAATGTATAGGTAATTCACAGCCCAGGTCCAGGTTGAGAAATGCTTTTAAGACAATAAAAGTGCACTGTGTACTCAAGACTAGGTTTATTGTTGTGTTTATTTATATTGTATATTTATTAGGGCTTGAGGAAGTGCTAAATAATCCATAGTTATACCTTTGGCGTCTCCCTACAACACACATTTTCTATAGGGGAAAGGAAGCTGCAGTGACCACAGGTGCACCTGTTGAAAGAGGTTATTTTTGCTTTATAATTTGGAAACATATGTCTTACTTGAGATAGTTTAACATTAACAAATATGACAATAGAGCTTTGGAGCGTGACGTCACTGGTCCACCGCGCACAGCATTGTGGGTAGTTTTTTTTGTAGTTTTTTGTCGATCCGCCATTTTTGCTGGTCGCTCGTATTTTGTTCGAATCAGGTTTCAACAGTTTAGCAATGGTCCGAAATTGCTGTGTAATAGGATGCAATGTCCGTTCACACGACAGAAAAGGTAAAAAAATAGAAAACGGACTCTCGTTTTATAGTTTCCCTACCTGGAAACAACGCGAGGGGAGACGAATGGCATGGATATCAGCAGTGAGACGTCCTGATGTAACGTTCTCCAACATCACAAGATACATGCTTGTTTGTTCCAGACATTTCCATTCAGGTGAGTATTTTAAATCAGTTTACTGGAGTTGTGCCATTTTGTCAAGGTGTATCATGTTTTGGTCGAGTTCAGTGCATAGTGGGTCAACCAAGTTTAGGTCGGACATCTGTGTTATTTTAAAATAAACTGTTTAAAGTTGATTGTGTTGTCACATTGACTGTAGCAATATTGTTTTTTATTATTAATTTATTTCTTTATTCATTTTATCAAAATAAATACCCAACAAAGACAAAAAAAAGAAAATATAAAATGAAAGGCAGCAGAAAGAAGAAACTATCTTATTATATCTGCCCCTTTTCCAAACAATCTATTCAAAGAATAATCTATAAGTAACAAAAAATGAGTAACTCATCTCAATTTTCAAATTTCAACATATTACACATTAAAGCACTTCATCTTTTAACAAAATGTGTCTGAATATTTAAGGGTAGTACATTGTTATGACATTTATACATCACCATTAAAATAAGGTAATCTACTAATGGAACTTCAGTAATTTCAACTAAAAAAATAATATACTAGATGGATGACAGTAATGTTTTCTGGCAATAATTATATTACTGATCTGCGTTCTCTTCAAGGCAAATCTTCTTATGAGATGGATGAGTCAAATCCCGACTGGGCTCCAACACTGCACTTGGGACACTCCGAGGTGAAAGTGTCAACATCAGACAGACATGCTCGTCGATTAAAGAGACGTTACAGCAGAGCACAAGGGGAAGATGAAGGCCAGGAAGTGATGGAAAGGCAAAATCAACAAGCAATGGAGGCTGCAGGAGATGATCATCAGCAGGTGATGGAGGCAGCAGGAGATGATCATCAGCAGGTGATGGAGGCAGCAGGAGATGATCATCAGCAGGTGATGGAGGCAGCAGGAGATGATCATCAGCAGGTGATGGAGGCAGCAGGAGATGATCATCAGCAGGTGATGGAGGCAGCAGGAGATGAGCACCAACAGGTGATGGAGGCAGCAGAGATGAGCACCACAGTGTGGAGGCTGCTGGAGAGGAGCATGAGCAAGTTGTGGAGTCTGCGGTGGAAACCCCACGAGAGGACATCACTGTCGCTGCAGATGGGGAGGAGGAAGATGAACCAGCAGCAAAAAGGCGACAAACAGAATGTCAGTTGTGCGAACAAAGAAGAGCAGAAATTAATCGTCTCTTACAGGAAAACAGGGAGCTCAGGTCAGAGCTGAATAAAAAACAGCTAGACAAAGAATTTCTTAGGGGTGACACAAAAAAAGTCAGGTACTATACAGGACTTCATTGCTTTGCCGTATTGTTGTCATTGTTTGAATTTGAAATGAAACAGATCCATTTTGAAGTAAACATTTGATGTAATTAAACATTTCCAGTAAATGTGATGAACGTGTGAGTTAATACATTTTATAGAAAACACACAAAAATGTGCAAATATAAGTCAACAGCATGTTTTACATAATTATGTCTCCCTTGAAGTACAAGCTCTGAGAAATATCTTTAGGAAGCTTCATGCTTTCTGTAGACGTCCAGCCATGTCTGTGTGGTCCACACAAGGTCACAGTGGTTTGATTATGCACCTGTGCAGAGTGGGTGATGCTTCTGCAGGTGAACTTCATCTCCTGCCTCCAGCTGCTGGATGCTGCATGTCTTGTATCTGTGAGGGAACTTTCTCCAGGCAGCAGCGATCACACTGAGTCCATCAGAAGATGCTCCAAGTTCAGGAGTTGGTGTTTATGATGAAACCACATGCTTTAACTTTAAGATTTTTTTTACTGCTCGCTGTATTTTAATGTAGGTGTTTTGATGATTCACACACCATTTTATTTCTGTGTGTAGACACACTGTTACTCAGCATGACCCACGGTGTTCTGGTGGCTCAGAGTCAGAGCAGAACCTGTGAACACAATTAAAATGGTGAATGAAAAGACAATCTATAATATACAGTATATATATGCATCTTAATACATATACTGTATATAGTGATTATAGTAATCTAATCAAGATTTGAAGTCTACATGTTATTAGACATGCTCAAGTCATTAAAAATAAGGTAATTTTCAACTTGGACCTTTGTAATTTAGTTAAAAAACATACTTTAAAAATCAAGTGTTCTCAGTTTTTAATACTCATAGCATACAGAAGGTTGTTTGATTCTGAAAGAAATGTAAATTAATAATTTATGTACAATTAAGGAGCCAAAAACAACGTACCTTCAACGTATTTACAATCTGGGGGCTTTAAAAATGTCCAAATCATCTACCCAGCTGTTCATAGATTGGACCAGCTCTCACAGTGATTTGTAATTATAAAAATTATTTGTGGTGTAAACACTGACACAGCCCAGGTCTGCTAAAATGACTGGGAATGTCAGTGGAGGCAAGTATTACTCGGGTCTTTTCTTTTTTCTGACCAGGAAAAATGGCGGTCGAGACGGGAACGCCCCCGACACGCCCCCTCACGGTCACATGCGCTCCAAAGCTCTATAGTTACTGCTTTGAATATTAGCCTATGTTGCTAATATCAATTTACCACTCAGGAGGGGGTGAAAAGTCCTCCACCTAGCATGTCACGAGGTGTGGCCAGGACCATGACATGCAGCTAGCATGTTGCATATATTATGCTAATTGCATGTCACGGTCCTGGCCACATCTCCTCCCTCTAAGTTAGAGGGAGGAGATGTGGCCAGGACCGTTAGAGGCTCTAACCCCCATATACCGGTAAGTTTAATAGTACATTTTCCTACTAAGGATATTATATGTGAAATTACTGTCATATATTGTTCTTATAAGTATACAAATTATATATGTTTCATTTTATACAAATTTACTAAGGATCTTGTACCTGGTTTGGTTTCAACGCATTATACAAAAAATTTAAGTTTCAAACAATAGGTGGACTTGAAACCTGGGATGTGGAGGAACCAGAGTGCCTACATGCACAAGGAACACATGCAAAGTCTACATGGAAAAGCAGATATTTGAACAATAATCCTTTGTTGTTGTTTATTTATTTATTTTGCTAACTGTCCCACTACCATACAGCAAAGTTTTGTTGTTGTCGGTTTTTTAAGTGACTTGCTATTGTTACACGTCACATACATACAGATTTAGAATGGGTGGACTTGAGACCTGAGAGGTGGGGGAACCAGAGTGCCTGGAGTAAACCCCCTACATACAAGGAAAACATGCAAACTCTACATGGAAAAGCAGATATTTGAACAATAATCCTTTTTTTTTTTTGCTAACTGTCCCACTACCATACAGCAAAGTTTTGTTGTTGTCGTTTTTTTATTTTTTAAGTGACTTGCTATTATTACACGTCACATACATACAGATTTAGAATGGGTGGACTTGAGACCTGAGAGGTGGGGGAACCAGAGTGCCTGGAGTAAACCCCTACATACAAGGACAACATGCAAACTCTACATGGAAAAGCAGATATTTGAACAGTCATCCTTTTTTTTTTTTTTTGCTAACCATCCAACTACCAAAGAGCCAAGTTGTGTTGTGGTCGTTTTTTAAGTGACTTGCTATTATTACATGTCATACACATACAGATTTAGAATGGGTGGACTTGAGCCTGGGAGGTAGGGGAACCAGAGTGCCTGGAGTAAACCCCTACATACAAGGACAACATGCAAACTCTACATGGAAAAGCAGATATTTGAATAGTAATCCTTTTTTTTTGCTAACCTTTACACTACTGCACAGCCAAGTTTTCGTTGTTGTCAATTTTGTCTGTTTTTAAAGCAACTACACAAAGCACATGCAGATGTGGACTTTAGACCCGGAAGGTGGGGGAACCAGATTGCCTGGAGAAAACCCCCAAATGCAAACCTCATACAGAAAGGCAGATATGTGAACCCTAAACCTTTTTTTTTTCCAAACACTTACCATGCAGTCTTTACATGTGGTTTGTTGCTGGCTTGTTGTTCAGATGACTCTCTACCCTTATTCAAACAGCTTGTGATGGATTTAAATATTCTTGAGAAGACGTTCCTAATCCTCTTAAAGTATTTCCTTTTTGATTTCACCTCTACACAAGGTGAAGGATTTTTACTTTGACAAGAATATTTTTTGTTTGTTTTGCATGAGGTAATGGCTTCGAAGGGGTCTGTGTCGTTTTTTAAGGGATTTCCTGACCGAATGTTTTTATTAAATCTGTCTGAAAGATTGGGAGTGAAACATTCCAAACTTTCTTCACTTGCAAGTTTCACACTCAGACCCTTAAATCCATCTGTAATACTTCCTTTGTCCCTTTCAGATCTGTTATTCGCTTGATCTAAGGAATCGTTTGAACTGGAAGTACATGTGCTTTTGAAGTCCATAGAACTGACCAGGCTACTGTGTCTGCATTTTACAAATAGTCTACGACCGTTTGTGACAGATGATCTATTGGCATGAGAATGTGTTGTGTTGAAAGTTGGAACACATGTTTCAACAAAAGTCTTGTTGTTACATTGCACTTTCTCACAAAGAATGTCTGGTGGGTCTATCCGCTGGACGTCCGTCTCAGATGTTCGTTCTTCAGAATTTTCTACATTTATATTTGTAGTTTGGATCTTAATGGGATCCAAATGCATGGACTTTTCGCTTTCGCAGTCCAGAGAACTGGGTGTGAGCTTGTTTTTGCTTTTGACAAATATTTGACGAACATTACTGACAGATGAGCCGTTTTTAACATCAGAAAAGTGGGACATTCTAGTGGAGGCTGGAACACATGCCTCGGTGTTATGGTCCACATCTTCTTTGTTAAGAGAATTTCTGTGTGAGCTCCCAAGTTGGCATTTTTCTAAGATTTGATATGCATCGGCCACATAAACATCATCTCTGGCACCAGCAAGGTGGGCCATTGTAATAAAATCATGATTTAGTGCATCAGCCGGGAGAATCCTGTCGGCTGAATTGATTCTTTGGGATTGCCGAATAAAATCTATAAAGCATTCTAAATCTTTAATTTCATGGAGATTATCAGTTTTCGGTGCCTTTTTCTTCAAATCATCCAGAGACTGAAACCATTTGTAATATTTTCTTTCGTCAGTTTGAATTCCTGTTGTTTTCAAATATTCTTCTGCTGTTTTCAGTCTCCAAACAGGATCTGGGCTGCTCTGATCCTTTAGAAAATAATTGCCAACATGCACGCCAATATCCAATATTGTTTCGTCAGGCATACCATGCAGCTTTATTATAAATTCCAAGGTTTGTATATCAGAACTTGCTGGATACATGTGCTGCGAAAGGAACAGAAAACCCAGTACAGATCCCAGACTCCACATGTCAATGCTTTCGTCCTTAGGGTAGCCCAGATAAACCTCGGGTGCCCTATAACCAGGCGCTTGCAAAATAGCGCTCTGTGTTAATTCTACAGTTGAGCGAGCGCACCCAAAGTCAATTAACTTCACCCGGAAAAGCATTTTTTCATGATTGACAATCATTATGTTGTCTGCTTTGATGTCTGTATGGGTAATGCCCAACTGTTTTAGTGCATTGAGAGCAACGACCATCTGTTCAGCAATCGGCCGGATTTCTGAAATACTTAGACGTTTGGGCAATTTTTTTTCTACCCAGTCGAACAAACTCAAGTCTAAACATTCAAACACAAAGCAAGTGTGTTCTTTGTATGGAAAACTGTCAAAACACCTGATCATGTTATTTTTGTCCACATCGAGTTCTCTGAATTGTTTCAATATTCTGGCTTCTCGTGCAATTGAACGTTGGTTATCAGTACATCTGTTTATAAATTTTATTGCCACAAATTCGTTTGTAAAACCTTTTCTGAATCTAGAAACTGTACCAAAGACCCCCTGTCCAAGTTTTTCAACCAGGTGGTAGTCAATTGTTTTATGGCGGAGGCCAAAACATTTTTTTAAATTATTTTCAGACAAATTTGTGGTATTTTTTGAGTTTTTCAGACTAAAGGCTGGCTCATTCGATTCCTCGTCTTCGTCCTCACTGACATCTGAATCTACACTCACAAATCCGCACCCAACCATTAATCTAAATGCTAAAATTCTATATAGGTTATGATTGTTGTTTTGCAGGTGGTTCATTGTAATAAATGTATGTTTCAGTCCGCAGTTTGGCAAGACTCTGTCCTCTGGATGCAGTTTTAACAGAGTTTTAAGGAAATCTATAAATGCTCCCAGATCTTCTAGTTCAGCTGACTCCAAGTCTGTTTGTGTTTTTCTTAAATCATCTAGCGACTCTAAATTATCATAAGGCCACTCACTGGGTTTAATTCTCTTTCTGGTTGCTTCATAATATTCTTTGGTTGTTTTAAACCTCCATGTATCTTCTTTTTTATCGTGAGTAAAATAGGTCTGAGCACGCCAGCATATGTCAAGGACAGAATTGTCTGGTTTGCCATGTAATTTAACAATACATTTCAAATAATTGTACTCACAGTCCGTTGGATACAGATTTCGACCAAGAAACAGATACGCCAGCGTGCAGCCAAGACTCCACGTGTCAATGCTTCCATCCAACGAACAATCCCAGAAGATTTCTGGTGCGCTGAAGCCCCAAGAAAAAGGGAGCGTGGCCTTTGATAATTTGAGAGTCGCGACCGCGTTCCCAAAACCTGCTAGTTTCACTCTGAATGGCTGAGAGAGATGGCTCACAAATAAGATGTTCTCAGGTCGTATATTTGCATGAGTGATCCCAGAGTATTTTAATGCTCTCAAAGCTACAAGCATTTGGTGGGCAATTCCTCTGATTTCACTTAGCTTAAGAGGTGTACAATTTCGTTTTGTCATGAAATCCTGAAGGTTTAAATCAAGTTTTTCAAAAACAAGGCATTCACAATTCTTAAATGTGAAGTTTTCAATAAACTTAACTAAATGGTCTCTGTCAGGATCTCGAGTTTTGAGATAACTTAAAGCACTGACCTCTTGTTCGGCTCCACCGGAACACTTGTATTTCTTTCTGCATTTCAACGCAAATACTTCTTTAGTTCCTTCTTTTCTGCATGTAACGACATTTCCAAATTGACCATATTTTAAGACTTCTACGATGTTGAAAACGCTAGACTGGTCTTTAATAGTGGCACCGACTTGTGCTTTAAAAGTTAACCTTTCAGTCAAGACTGACACATTTTTTTCACGTATTTGTCCATTTTTCAAACACGAGAACCACACGAGAACAACACACGACCAAGTTCAAGGAACTGTTTCCGAAACCGTGTTCCACTTATATTTATAGACTTTTGTGAGTGATAGATCAAAGAGGTGATGATGTCATCATGCATTATTCATGAATGATACAACAAATGACACAAGCACACATGATAAAAGATGATGATGTCATCATGCATTATTCATGCATTATGCAACAAATGACCCAAGCACACTTGATCAAAGGTAATGATGTCATCATGCATTATTCATGCATGATGCAACAAATGACCCAAGCACACTTGATCAAAGGTGATGATGTCATCATGCATTATTCATGCATGATGCAACAAATGACCCAAGCACACTTGATCAAAGGTGATGATGTCATCATGCATGCAAAGGATCAAAGCACACTTTGATCTGAGGTGATGATGTCATCATGCATCATGGAACACAGGAAATACAAATATGTTTTTTTTTAAATAATTATTTTAAATACATTTTTTTAGATAATTTTTGTGTTTCAAGACATCATTGCTTTGAGTTTATGGTGTCATCATGCATCATGGAACATAATGCAAATATGTTTTTTATATATATAATTTTTTAAAATATTTTTTTTAAATAATTTTTTGTGTTTCAAGACATCGTTGCTCTGAGTTGATGTCATCATGCATCATGGAACACAATGCAAATATGTTTTTGTTTTTATTTTTTATAATATATTTTTTAAATACTTTAAAAAAATTGTGTTTCAAGACATTGTTGCTCTGAGTTGATGATGTCATCATGTATCATGGAACACAATGCAAATATGGTTGTTTTATTCTTTTTTTTTTTTTTTTCAAGACTGGAACACAGGAAATGCACCCTGGTTACCAGGCGTTCAAATAATAAACAATTTAGTGAGCCAACATTTCATATTTTTTAAGGTAGGGGAAACACTGGATTATTGTGACAAGTGTTTTTATTACACTGATAAAGTCAATCGGCTATGTGTTTCCTAATGACATATTTTCAATAACAAAGCATGTCTTTTTCATAGCATATTGCATCAATTGAGCTAATTAATAATTAGTTAAATGTAAGGCAGCTGGTGATATTTTGTGCATTCTGATTTAATGCTACAAGCAGCATGACATGGAAAAACTGAAAGTTATGCACCATAACTCATGTTCCCTGAAGGAAGAGAACGAGGTGCAACATACTTGCTATGGGAAATTGCGCCCCCGCGCGATTACCTGAAGGAATATACTCACACCTTTACGGCAGGGGCGTCACCGCCGCACAAGGGGCTCCACCCCCTGGGTATATAGGCAGGTGACGCCCGCCCATCTTCCTCAATAATTGCACTTCACCGAGCTTTCAGCATTGAAAGGGCCAGTTATGTTGCACCTCGTTCCCTTCCTTCAGGGAACATGAGTTATGGTGCATAACTTTCAGTTCCCTTTCAGTTAGTCACTCGGTGCAACATACTTGCTATGGGAACGTAATTCATTCACGCCCTTGAAATGCTCAGTGAAATGCGCGCTAGAATGGACGTCTGCCCATGACCAGTGGGCATCCCAGAGCTGCCTTCTATTGTATATTAGAAAGGACAGCCTGTGTGACGTCACTAGCAGTAACATCCAGCCTGTAATGCTTTGCAAAAGTATTTAATGAGGTCCAATTCACGGCAGCACACATGTCCGCGACTGGTATACCCCTGAATAATGACCAGGAAGTAGCCAAACCCCTAGTGGAGTGAGCATGCACTCCAGAGGGCACCTGTTGGCCTTTGCTACTGTAGGCCCTTTTGATGGCCTCAGTCACCCAATGTGAGAGGCGCTGTTTTGACAAAGCTTTCCCGGTAGAGGGTGCTACAAAGCAGATAAACAGTTGGTTTGTTTTCCTGGGGGTCGACCAAATTTGGAAGGAGGCATCCTCTCCCGTCAGTCCCTAAGTCAATCTGCTCAGGGGTAACTGAGGGTGTATGTAACCTGTCATTTTCCCTGGACAGATTAGGAGGAGGAGAACCAACGTCCGTCTCCAAAATGTGAGGCTGCAGGCCGTGTAGACGAGCAGACCTCCTTACTCCAGACCGTGTGCTGGAGTCCTGTTCACTGGGCTCTGGCTTCCATGAAGCATTGGTGCCGAGTGAGCCGACTGGGTCCTATAGTCCATCCATTGGAGGAATTAACTTTGAAAACAGCTGTAAGTTAGCACACAGTGGAAGGTCACGTGTCGCCAGACTGTGGCTTGAACATTGCGTGTCCTTTGTTAAAGGGGACCACATATTCAAAATTCACTTTTTAATGTTTTTTTTACTCAACTTTGGGTATTTACTCCATAAAAAAACAGTCCTAAGGCCAAAAAAATGCACCCAGTGGTTTATTTACTCTAAGTAGATTTATTTAACTGTGATAAGATAGGTTTCGGTTTGAAATCATCGCGCCTGTTACGTCACAGGCGCGAGGACAACCCACCTCGAACCTGAGTCCAGCCCCCTCACCTAGCAACCCCTGGTGCGGCTCAACCCACTCCAGTATAAAAGAGTTGACGGTTGTTTTTCCTGATTTCATGGCTAAAAATGTCACAGAGTCTAGCCAGCTAACTCTCTGACCCTCGTGGCGCAGATAATGGATTTAAAATTGATAGTTTTCAGATGGGAACAGATGCGCATGTTTCTGTGTGTGTGTGTGTGTGTGTTGGTTTATGTGTCATTAGCAGGACAGACTACTTAACGCAACCAAACCCGTGTGTGCGCGTGTGTGTGTGTCCTCACATACAGGTTCAGCCTGAGCCAAGATCACTTGGAGCTCCTATTTAATTCCATCAGAGCGTCAGGTAGTGTTGATAAAAAGAAAGCCCGCTGTGAGTGTGTGTGTGTATGTGTGTGTGTGCCGGCCCGCACGTGCTCCTCGGAGGGACGCAGATAAAAAAGCCCCCGCTGTGCTGCTGTGCTTGTGTGTGTGTGTGCTTTGCTCCCCTACAGCTGCGCCACAGGCAGAAGGAGGGAGAGTCAGAGGGAGGGAGAGTCAGAGGGAGGGAGAGTCAGAAGGAGGCAAAAGAAACGTGCAGTAACGTGAGTTCAGACTTCCTCGTCTGCCTTTGGAGGGCGGAGTTAATGTAAGCAGATCTTTGAAGGGCGTGCCACAAGACCTCCTCATCATAAACCGGTCGTTCAAAACGAAAGTTAAAAATGGCAGAATTAAAAAGGGTATAATTGATTATCTAAGAATTATTTTGTGTATTAAATTGAATGAACACTGTTTTTTAACCCCAAAGAAATACCATAAAAATTTTAAAAAGCAATCTGTGGTCCCCTTTAATAACAAAGGAGCTGCCGCAGCATGAGAACGTGGGGGGGTCCCGCTCTGTTTGGCAGACTCCAGACTATCTGGTGGCAAGGAGCATAGCCTTCTTCAAACAATAGGAAGAGAGATCTGATTAGGCTCTGGCTTGTTTATATTCACAGCACGCTGAACACAATCGCTGCTGTGGAGGTGTGAAAGTTGTGGCTACCTGAGGGCGATTGATGTAGACTCCCTGTCGCGAACCACCACCTGCTCGCCTCTTTGAGATGCGGGCACGTCACGTGATCGCCAGATCAGTGTGTTAGCCGTCTCCCTGCCGACAGCGGAGCGAGGGCCTGAACACGTGACCCTCCTCACCTGCCTCTGGGAGGGGTGAGGGGGGTGTTTGCAGACGCCTCTGTGTCTGCCTATAGCAGATTCATCTGAGGCACTCTGCAGGGGCTTATTTACTAGGCTAATGCCCCGTGAGGGAGGGGGGGGACCCCTTCCCTTTATGACGGCTTGCAGGTCGCTTTTCTTGAAAGGCCTGCTTTGCTGGGAGTACTTGATATTGTTGTTGCTTTTTTATTTTTTGAGTCAATAAAACAAAAAAAGCTGTTTCATGATTATTATTCATGCTTATGTGAGATGACGTACATGATTTTATGTCACTCACAGCAGATAAAGCATGATTGGTGCATGCTGAAAATAAACCAGCTTTTTGTATTGTGTTACAAACAAAGTCTGGACATGAGCGGATCATCCCCGTTACCGCGTGGGCGGGTGACCGAATATCACAGAAATGTGGGCCAGGTTCATCAGGCACGTTTTTGTCTGTTGTTACGATTCGCCGAGGAGGACCTGTTTTTGGCCGCATGGCGGGGGATAAATCTGTTCTTGCTCCAAGCGTGCTCGTCACGCTGCGGGTCAGACGAGGATCCCTGTCTGGGCTCATCCTCGTACGCTGGTCGTTTCTGCGGTGGAGCACGTGATGTGGAGTGGCGCCTAGACTGCGTAGGCCTGCTTCCAGCAGGCTCCCTTGGGGGGTTGAAGCTTCTGCGGGGGATTCCCACCCGGAGAGCTTCTGTCTGTCTGCCTCTCTGGTCTAGCTTGGTCTGAATTTTCTCCAAAGCTTTGCCAAACAACCCCTCCACTTCTATCGAGTGGTGGAGAAAAGGCACCTTTTGTCCCTCCGGTAAGTCCGTCAACGTCATCCAGAGATGGCGGGTCGCAATGACCACCTCCGCCATTCCTCTGCCCTGAGCCACAGCAGCTGTCCCCATCATACGGAGCACAAAGTCTGTCGCTCTGCGGGCTTCGTCCAACACGTCGGTAGCCGCCTGCTTGTCCGTTGTAATTTGGAGCTGTTGCAGCTTTTCGGCCAGGTAGGCTTGCATCAACGCGGACACGTTCATGGCATGTGCCGCGAGTCCCTAAGCCCTGTAGCATCTCTCGAGGAGAGCCACGGAGGCCTGGCAAGCCTTGCTAGCAAGAGTTGGTTTGGATCATGAGGTGTTAGGAGCCAGGTGACATGCCAGAGCGTCCTCGATCTGAGGCACGTTGGCTAGACCTGCCTCATCTATCCCATCTACGTCGAGGAACTGTGAGAGGGGAAGGAGCATAGGAGCTCTTGGGTGAGCCCAGGTGCACGTTAGTTCCGTGAGAAAGTCCGGGAACATGGGCATCCTCTGCCTCATGGCAGTTTGTTGCTTGGAATAAAAGTAATTTCCCGCCAGCCTTGTAACCTGTTGGCAAGGCGGGGGTTGGGGCAAAGGGATCTGCAACGTGTCCGCTGCTCTGTGGCATAGTTCAAGCAGAGCAGGGATGGAGAAGTCTGTGTCCGGGAGCGCGGGTAGCGGGATCTGGGCGAGGTCTTCGCCTTGATCCTCCAGCTCTACGTCCGCCTCCTCCGCTGAAAATCCGCCCGAGGCTGAAATCGAGAGCTCGTCCTCATTCATCATGCCCCGGGTGTTGAAGTCGACTGTTAGGTCCTCCAGTCCGCCAGTCCGCCCCCCGTCAGGGGTGTCGCCCCAGTCGACCCGTGTGCTGTCGTGTAGAGCCATACTCTCCAGCTCCGGCGTGGGGGGTGAGAGGCTCCGTGGTGTCCGCGTCCGCACTCGTCGTAGGGACCCCCATGGCCCTGGCGACGAGATCGACTCGATGCCGCAGCATTACATCCATCATGAGGCTACAGTGTGGGCAAAAGTCGGGCACATCCAGCGCTGTCTTTGCATGGAGCATTCCCAGGCAGACTGGACAGGCCTCGTGGGTGTCCGTCGCTGCGAGGAAAAAGCTGCAGCCATTCCGGGGTCGGGTCGCGGGGGTAGCAGCCTAAGTAGGGAGGCCCAGACTTCCCTCTCCCCAGCCACTTGGAGCAGCTCCTCCGGGGGAATCCCAAGGCGTTCCCAGGCCAGCCGAGAAACATAGTCCCTCCAGCGTGTCCTGGGTCTTCCTCTGGGTCTCCTCCCGGTGGGACATGCCCGGAACACCTCACCAGGGAGGCGTCCAGGAGGCATCCTAACCAGATGCCCGAGCCACCTCAACTGGCTCCTCTCGATGTGGAGAAGCAGCGGCTCTACTCCGAGTCCCTCCCGGATGACTGAGCTTCTCACCCTATCTCTAAGGGAGAGTCCAGACACCCTGCGGAGAAAACTCATTTCAGCCGCTTGTATCCGAGATCTTGTTCTTTCGGTCACAACCCAAAGCTCATGACCATAGATGAGGGTGGGAACGTAGATCGATCGGTAAATTGAGAGCTTTGCCTTTTGACTCAGCTCTCTCTTCACCACGACAGACCGGTACAGCGCCCGCTTCACTGCGGACGCTGCACCTATCCGCCTATCGATCTCACGCTCCAGTTTTCCCTCATTCGTGAACAAGACCCCGAGATACTTAAACTCCTCCACTTGGGGCAGGACCTCCTCCCCGACCCGGAGAGGGCATGCTACCCTTTTCCGGCTCAAGACCATGGCCTCGGATTTGGAGGAACTGATCCTCATCCCGGCCGCATCACACTCGGCTGCAAACCGCTCCAGCGAAAGCTGTAGATCACGACTGATGAAGCCAATAGGACCACATCATCTGCAAAAAACAGAGAAGCGATTCTAAGGCCACCAAAACGGATCCTCTCAACACCTTGGCTGCGCCTAGAAATTCTGTCCATAAAAGTTATGAACAGAATCGGTGACAAAGGGCAACCTTGGCGGAGTCCAACTCTCACCGGAAACGAGCCTGACTTACTGCCGGCAATGCGGACCAAGCTCTGACACCGGTCGTACAGGGACCTAACAGCCCTTATCAAAGGACCTGGTACCCCATACTCCCGGAGTACCCCCCACAGAACCCCCCGAGGGACGCGGTCGAATGCCTTCTCCAAGTCCACAAAGCACATGTAAACTGGTTGGGCAAACTCCCACGCACCCTCCAGGACCCTGTTGAGGGTGTAGAGCTGGTCCAGTGTTCCACGACCAGCACGAAAACCACACTGCTCCTCCTGAATCCGAGGTTCGACTATCCGACGGACCCTCCTCTCCAGAACCCCTGAATAGACCTTACCAGGGAGGCTTAAGAGTGTGATCCCCCTATAGTTGGAACACACCCTACGGTCCCCCTTTTTGAATAGGGGAACCACCACCCCAGTCTGCCAATCCAAGGGAACTGCCCCCGATGTCAACGCGATATTGCAGAGTCGCGTAAGCCAAAACTACCCTACAACATCCAGAGCCCTGAGGAACTCCGGGCGAATCTCGTCCACCCCTGGAGCCTTGCCACCACGGAGCTTTTTAACCACCTTGGCGACCTCAGCACCAGAGATTGGAGAGCCCGACCCAAAGTCCCCAGGCTCCGCTTCCTCAGTGGAAGACGTGCCAGTAGGATTGAGGAGGTCTTCGAAGCACTCTGCCCACCGACTCACAACATCCCGAGTTGAGGTCAGCAGCACGCCACCCCCACTATAAATGGTGTTGGTCGCATACCGCTTTCCCCCCCTGAGACATCGGATGGTGGACCAGAATCACCTCGAAGCCGTACGGAAGTCATTCTCCATGGCCTCTCCGAACTCCTCCCACGCCCGAGTTTTT
>JBBPBX010001580.1:82784-100740 GCA_038048925.1 Garcialebias charrua | reverse complement strand
AACTTTAGTTCACATCCACAAACACTTGCTCCTGCTTTTAAATTATTTATGGCAGTGTAGTTTATAGTGAAATACAGTACTGATGTCTTTAAATTGCTTCATTTGTGCATAACCAGTCTAATTGTGTCTCAACAAAACCAGTCTGGATAAATAAGCAAAATAAATATTAATATAGTATTCAAGTACTGTACATGTTTGTGGTTAAATATTCTTATATATGCATTTAAGTAGATACACCCCCCCCCCCCCAACATAGGCAAATACAACCATCGAGGAAAAATTGTATTGTGATTTACTTAATAGCAGTAGTAAGTTTGCAAAATTTTATAATTATTTTCAGACACTAGATTTCTCTTGGTATTTTAATTAATTTTGTGCGTTGTGGATGGAGTTGCTATCGATGTTTATAATATAATTTTGTTTTCTTGTATTTTCAACGTTTGAAAAATACGTCTCTTGTAGTGACTCAGTTTAAAATAAGTAAATGCAAATGAGCCAAAGACAAAAAAAAAGATCCTCCATTTTTGTAGTTTTTATTAACATCTATAGAACTTAAGCACAAAACACTGGATTTATGAAGCAACCACAGTGCTTGGACAAGTAGGAATTTCAATTTGTCAGCATCTCCTCTGATGGTCACATTTCCAACATGAAGTCCACAGGACTTAAGTCTCCCTGATAAGCTTGGTCAGCTTCTGGATCTTTGTTTTGGTGGACATGTCCACATATTTGTCTCCGATACTGACAATCATGCCTCCCAGGATCGAAGGATCAGACTGCAAGGAGGAAATGAGTTACAAAGGAGTCAAAAATATTAGATAAAATCACAAGACTGATTATGATTACTTTTCAAACACAAAAAGTAAATGTCAATGGCTGAAAGGTTATTTGCACACTTATGGGATCATGCAGCGAGTGAAACCGCACCTTTGACTCCAGCTTGATAGTTTCACCTTTCTGTAGAAAGCCGTTCAGAGCTACTTTCAGTTCAGCAAGATTAGCTGTATCCAAAGGCTGAAAGGAAACAGGTCATTGGTTAAATGAAACTATATAAAGACTGTAAAACATTTTAACGTCACTATTTCAAAGAGTGATACAAGCTGCTTTAGTTACTGTATTTAGAAGTATAGGCAAACATGTTACATATCAAAGTTACAACACACCTGAGCAGTCGTGACCGAACAGATGACCTCTCCACGATATGCGCTCATCATTTTGCCAAAAGCAGTGATGACACCCCCAGTTATAGGAAGACGACCATTATCAGCCAAAACATCTATAGAACAAAAATTAAACATGTTCAAGATCTACATAATATATACTGTATACAGAGGACCATTTTGTAATATTTTCTTTTAGAAGGTACCGTACAATACTGACATCACTTCTGTGTCCTGACTCCTCTTTCATGCTATTTCAGTTAGATGTTACATGCCATGACACTTTGGTTGTAGAACAACACCTCATGGGGGAACAGTGAGGCATTATTCTCTTAAGAGGTAGGACTGGAAAGCACCTTGCATTGTAGTCTGCCGCTACCGGTGTATGAATGTGTGTAGCATTCAATGTGTGTAGCATTCAATGTGTGTAGCATTCAATGTGTGTAGCATTCAATGTGTGTAGCGCTTTGAGATTTTCACTAATGAAAAGCGCGTTATAAATTGAATTCATTATTATTATTATTATTATTATTATTATTATTATTATTAAGAGTCACCTAATTTTTAGGTTCATTAACAGCTTCTGAGCTCCAACGTATTTTAACACTCACAACCAGGCTACAGTAGTCAGCCTCCAAATCTTCTTGATCAATTTACCAGCCGATAACTTATCCTTACATTATGCATAAGTAGATGTCTCCTCCTTTGTGTTAAGGTAGGAGCAGGGCTTAAAGTGAAAAAAAATCCTGAGCCTGAAACTTTTTTGTGTTGTTGATAAAATAAAATCGCAACATTTTGCCAACGTTTATTAAAAATGCTCTCTGAAAAGTGCAAATAACTGTTTTTAAACAATTCAGCTTCAAGTAACAATGACCTACATGAGGTTTCAATGTATCTGAACTTAATGTAAAAATATGTGCCCCAGAGAACTGCCCTGCAGCAAAAACAACTAAAAAAAAAAGACTGTGAAGCTGCAGACAAACGTGCTTGCTTGTAAGACCCGCCTTCCGGATTTTGATTGGTCAAAACACCGCGATCTCCAATGTGATTGGATGTAATCGCTGTCCATCAAAGTTAAGCTGAGGTGAACAGTTTTTTTTTTTTTTTTACAGTTTGGTCAAAAGCCTGAAATCAGGCTGGGTGCAGGAAGTCTTTAAGCCCTGGGTAGGAGAGATAGAGATGAATGGATGCATTACACTATAGGCTTTTTAAAATTTTGCACTATATATAGAAATATTTGGATGCCAAATAAAATACCTGGAAAGCACACCCAAATTATTAACAGTAAGGGGGAGAAAAAAAGGTTGCGACAAATAGTCATATTTAGATTACGGTCGATTTGTAAAAATTCTAGTTTGAGGAAATTCCAGTAATAACACTACATAACAAACACAAAATACAAATAAACACTTTATGCCAAATTGTTGATAACATATTAAGCAAACCCATGAATAAATGCTTAAAAGCAATTGAGACATAGTGCCATTATCAGGGATCACTTACTGATGAGGTTGACAGTGATGGGTGAAACCTTGGCCTTTCCAAGAGCATCACCAAAAGCCTTCTGCTTTAAGTTGCGCTTTACATGAGGATTCATTACAATACTGGATATCTTGGGGTCCTTGATCAGGGTCTGATAAAACAAGATGGCACAGAAAATTAATGTATACCCTTAAGGAAAGTTATGTCATGGAGGAAGCAGTGTAAGTTACAAAAAGTAGGTAATGACCAGATAGTTTTAAAAATGCACAAATCGTACTTTTAAAAAATCAAAGTCATCCAAAAGTATGGGCCTGTTAAGAAAGTTTTCAAAAATCTTTGAATTATTATAATTGAAAGAAAATCAAAATAATTTTTGATAAGATACCACAAACATGTATCTAGGTAACTTCTTGCATAATCACCAATCTGAATTTCCATTGAACAGTTTGAAATTTGTCATCCATAGCAAAAATTGTCATAATTTCTATGAAGTTTTAGAAACTTTCAGCAAATGTAATTTAGAAGTGATAGCCCTGCCATGTAAACAAAATAACAATAATCACAAATTCAGTGGATGGAACCAAACTTGCATTGACAGTAACAAACCTTTTACAACATTTAATATTTATATCACCTGAGGAACAAAGTTTAGAGTGATGATTTTTAGACTTACAGAAACTTTTACTAACTCCTGCTCCACTTGGTCCAGTTTGTTCTGCTTACTGGCAGCTGAGAACAGAGCAGTGGCATAGCGACCCTCCACTCCATATACCTGGATGGGAGGCTGGAAAATAAAATAAGCAAACATATAAAGTAAATCAACTAAAATTAACTATAATACAATCTGGTGATGCTTAGGCGCAGATTATTTACCCTGATCAGCTTTGCTACAGGTCTGACCACAGACGTGCTGAACTGACGGGCCTAAATAAAATAAGCATGTTAAAAACATTTTCATAACAACCAGAAAACCAAACTGAAGATAATAGCGGTAAACAAGTGACGCTGTGTGCGCCGCAGTTAGCTTGATGCTAACGCGTTAGCAGTCATTCAAGTACAACACCTCGTGTACGTTTTGTAAATATTCATCCAAACCTGGTGGTCACCCAAACAATTCTTGTAATTAAAACATATTTTTATGCTTGAATATTATCGGCTGTAACTTCAATATAATCGCTTATAAAATGTCAAATGTATGAATGCCTTACCTGCTGTCCTAGCATGAACGCTGCCATTTTCTCCTACAGCTGTCCGGGTAGAAGCGACTGCGCATGCGCCTTTGATAGGAGGACGTTTTACGTTGGGTAATGTAGTTTTTCATGCGAACAGCTATCGGACGGGAGGAAAAACGTCAAGGTCGAAACCAGAAACTCTCAAAATACTATTTTTGGGCTTTATAATTAACAAGTATAAATATTCAATGTATTTTATTAGCTAATATACAATGAATAATCATTTGAAAATTAATGTTGGAAAATTTCAAAAACAATTTATAGTCTCTGTGACTAACTTGAGACTTGTTACAGTCGTCGATAATGACAGTTAATAATTTTGTCCAACTGGGATAAGACTCATACAGGAAACTACAAATATATGGACATTCAATACACATTTACTGGTCATCCACAGTAAGTCAACATGTAATAAAAATACTGCGTAAAAAAAACAAGCTGTAGGTAGATTAACAGGTTCTCAAACCCATCACGTGCTGAGTAAACAGACACACAGGGCCGGCCCAAGCCTCCATAGGGCCCTAAGCGAAATTTGGTTTGGGGCCCTCTATTTCTGCTAATAATGTGGATTACTGCAACCACAGTCAGATGATCAGATCATTCACCCACCTGACATAAATTCATTTAAACTCTGACAGCCCTGTTTGCATTATCCTATATGTATATATCATATGTTACTAAAAGTAACAAAAGAAAGAAAGACAAAAAGCCACCAGTATGCAATGTATTTTACAGCAAAAGTGTCATCTGGTTTATTATCTTTGGTTCCAAAGAACTGCACTGGTAATGCTCAAAATAATTTGTAGTGCAAGATCAACAACAAACAGATAAAATAACTTAGATACATAAAAATAAATTAAATTGTGCAAAAACAGACACAATAAAATAAGAAATATCAAGAAAACACAAGTACTTAAATAATGTAAATTAACTATTACTTGAAACCACGTCAAAATGGTTATAACAAGATATTTAACGTTGAATAATTAGTTTTTAAAACTAAGTAAATGTATGCAACAATGTGCAAAAGCTGAACTTAAAATTTTAGAATAATATAGAAATAATTACTAAAAAAAAAAAAAAAATCCACTTAGGGGGCCCCCTAGTGGCCCCGGGGCCCCCCTAGTGGCCCCGGGGCCCTAAGCAGCCGCTTAGTTTGCTTATGCCTTGGGCCGGCCCTGCAGACACACGTCACGCACACACACACAAATACACGTCAAAATAACATTAATTGTAAATTATCAAAAATTCCATCCATCCATCCATTATCTTCTGCTTGGTCCAAAGTCAGGTGGTGGGAACAGCAACTTGAGCCCAGATCTCTTATTTGTTTGTTTGTACAGCACTTTGGTTGGCCTTCTCGTTGTTTTAAGTGCTCTATAAATAAAATGGTATGGTATTCCAGCTCTTCAGGGAAGACTCCAGTGTTCCCAGGCCAACCGAGAGACATTCATTCATTCAACCTTTATTTATACAGGCTAGCCTCGTTGAGCCACGGGGACTCATTCACAAGAGGGACCTGTTTCACTCACACCCAGGGTCAATTTAGAGTTACCAATCAGCCTAACATGCATGTTTTGGGAGGAAACCGGAGCACCCGGAGAAAACCCACGCATGCACGGAGAGAACATGCAAACTCCACCCAGAAAGGCCCCCGGACCGGGATTTGAACCGGGGACCTGCTCACTGAGAGGCAGCAGCTCTACCAGTTGTGCCACCGTGCTGCCCAGAGCTCTCCAACGTGACCTGGGTCTTCCCCGGGGTCTCCTCCCAGTCGGACATATCTGAAGCACATACTTTCAACCACCTGTATCCGCAATCTCGTTCTTCCGGTCACTAGAGTTCATGACCACAGGTGAGGGTAGAAATGTAGACTGACCGATAAATAAGAGCTTGGCCTTACATCTCCCCCTTCACCATGACAGACCTGCACATATAGTCCACAATACTGCAGATGCAGTACCAGTCCATTTGTCAATCTTTTGCTCATTTCCTTTCTCACTCGTGAACAAAATTCAACTCTGAGATGGAACCTCACGCTCGACCCAAAGAGAGCAGTGGTAAATGGTAACTGAATACTGTATAGCACCTTTCTATCTTATCAAGATGCACAAAGTGCTTTACACTACAATCTGTGTCCTCATTGACCCATTCATACAGCACTCTACTATACCTTTACAAAGAATAATCAAGTTCAAGTTTATCGTCATTCGCATCACATTTGGTACATGAGGTGGAACAAACTTGTTTACTCAGGGTCTCAGTTACACCCAAAAGTAGCAAACTACAAAAAGAAACAGTATGAAGACATAAACTAAGATATACTCTAAACACTAATAATGTAAAACAATACGGCGTATCAGACAGCATGGATAATCAGCAGCATAAGATCAGCAGCATGGATAATCAGCAGCACCACCAATTAAAAGTGGCATTACAGTGATTTAAAAAAAAACATGCTTTGGATCACATTCATATGGGACACACATCTGAAGCAATGAGGGGTTCAGTGTCTGGCCCAGGGACACTTCAGCATGTGACTGCTGGTGGAAACAAACCCACAACTCCTGCATTGGAGGACACCTGCTCTAACCACTCAGCCACAGCTGCCCCAAGCAATCCACCCTTTCCAATTGAGGACCATGTCCTCAGATTTGGAGGTGCTGATTCTCATCCGAGCCACTTACACTCGACTGTGAACCGCTCCAGTGAGAGCTGAAGATCACGGCACGATGATGCAACAGGACCACATCATCTGCAAAGAGCAGAGATGGAATCCTTAGCATGGTGGCATGGTCTGCTGCCTCTCAGTGAGAAGGTTGCCCTGGTTCAAATCCCTGTCCGGGGGCCTTTCTGGGTGGAGTTTGCATGTTAGAATATACAGTATATAGGTTTTCTCCGGTATACTCTGATTCCCTCCAACAGATTAAAAACATGCATGTTAGACTGATTGGTAACTCTAAATTGTCCCTAGGTGTGAGTGAGAGAGTGGTTGTTTGTCTCCTTTGTCTAAGTGTCTCTGTGATGGACTGGAGACCTGCAGGGTGTCCTCTGCCTCTCACACAGTGATAGCTGGATATGGGCACCAGTGACCCCCACGAGTCACGACCCAAGAAAGGAAGAAGCATGTAAAGATAATGGATGGATGGAATGACTCCTGAGGCCACTGAGTTGGCTCCGTCTTAGCTGCACAGAGAAATTCTGTCTATGAAAGTTATGAACAGAATCCCAGACAATGGGCAGCCCTAGTGGACTCCAACTCCCACCCTGAAGGGGTCCTACTTACTTCCAGCAATGTGAACCAAACTCTCGAGTCGTTTGTAAAGGGACCGAACAGCCCGTTGTTCCCCAATCCCATCACGGAGCACCCCCCACAGTGCACCTCGAGACGGTCGAACCCTGAGGTCGCAAGTTTGTCACAGGACCACAAGACAAACGAGGCAATTTTGATCTCTTTGTAATGGACATAAAACTGTATCTTGACTCAATCTCAGACTCAAATAACAAAAAGGCTATAAAAACAAGAAATATCTGTAATGAATACATCTGTAACTCACATTTATTTATCTCTGTATTTTTCTTTTCTTTTTTGTTTGCTTCCTTTCTTCTTTTTTATATGTTTAATGTTCTTGTGTGTTTATTCTAAATTGTTGTATTGATGTAAAGTTATAAATAAAGATTTGAAGGAAAATAATTTAACCACTCACTCTTTCTCTCACACCTGGAGACAATTTAGTTACCAATCAGCCTAACATGCATGTTTTTGGTCTGGGAAAAAAAATTAAAATAAAATAAACGTTGTTCAATGCACATCAAAATGCGCCATGGACTTTGTGTAGAATGTATGGTGTGTGATTACATGATAAAACGGCCTGCCATACAGTTCAGCCTCGCTTTGGACAGAAAGCTGAGGTACGTAACGTTTGATGTCCGTCGGACAACAGACAACCCTTGGCACAAATAAAAACATTTTCTTTTTCTATTCACCATTTCAGGTGAACAGAGCCGTATTTTTATTTTTATTTTTTACCGCAGCAGAGCAGGACAGGTGGATTGTTTTCACATTCCGTGGACCACACACGCGCGCACCATCACCATCACCTGCTAATGTTGCACGTAGCAGCGTAGCCACAAACGTAACTGTTTCCTGGGGGAGATTAAAAAAAGAAAAGAAAACTGTTCGACACAAAAGCTGACGAACCAACAAATAAATACACAAATAACAGACATGGACGACAAATCGTTCACCAAGGAGCTGGACGGGTGGATTGAACAGCTGAACGAGTGCAAGCAGCTGACAGAGAACCAGGTCAAGCTGCTCTGCGAGAAGGTAAGATGGATGCATGATGCTAACACAGCTAGCTGCACACCAGCTGCTCCACAGCAGATCTGTGGAGTCACTGCTGCATCTGCATGTGAGATCAACATCTGCTTCTGCTGCTCGAGGATATGAGGTTCATACAGAATATAGTGCCTATTACAAGAAAAAACAAATGTAAAAAGCAACAACTAAGATATAGGTAACAATACAATAAACAATATCATACATAGGGGTCTGATTATGAGACATAGAATTTTGTAAAAAATAGTTCTTGTTTTTCTAAGCTTCTGGTTATACTGTAGTAAGCTTTTCAATAGATGCAATGCATGTTTTAAAGTCAGATTCTTCCAAATTATTCCATGAGGGTTTTTTTTTCCCACTCCATTTCATCAATATTTTGCTAAAATTACATTAAGATTAACTAAAAAGCTCTCTTAGAAGGTTGAATTGTTGAAAATGAGCAAGATTTGTAATTTAGACAAAACAATATTTTTTTCTAACTTTTCTTGTCAGGAAACGTTGTACATCTGACCCAAATAAACATGAGGACATTCTACAAACAAGTGTTCAATACTCTCACCTTCATTCTGACAAAAAGAGCAGTTGTTACCAACACCAGAAAAGAATCGACAAATATTATCCTTAACTGGGTAATATCTGTGTACAACTTTGAATAAGAATTATTTGATCTTATTGTGGACTATATATTTATGAGGTAAATATATATTATATTATATTAAATTATTGGGTAAAACATTTCATTCCATATTTTTTTGCTTAAATTATCCCATCTCTATTTACATATTGGAACTGATAAAGCCTCTTAAGTGAGATCTGATAAATCCATTTGTAAATTTCTCATGCATTATACTAGTTCCTTCAATCGAAATTGAATCAAGTAAGTACACCTCATCAAGATGTATGTTTTGCGCTAAAGACTGTAAGCTTATCGGAATAGACTTCATGACCAAATCAAATTCACTCAGAGGAATATCTATATTATTGTGACTAAGAAACTGTTCATAATTATACCATTACGGCTGTTTCCCCTGACACGTATGCACCTGCTCATCTTCTTGTCTCTCTGCTCTCTCTTCAAGGCCAAGGAGATTCTGACCAAAGAGTCCAACGTTCAGGAGGTGAGATGTCCAGTGACCGTGTGTGGAGACGTCCACGGACAGTTCCACGACCTGATGGAGCTCTTCAAAATAGGAGGCAAGTCTCCAGACACCAACTACCTCTTCATGGGGGACTACGTGGACAGAGGCTACTACTCCGTGGAGACGGTCTCGCTCCTGGTGTCTCTCAAGGTATAGAAACGAACGCTGTGACGCTTTGACGTGTTTACTCCAGAAGCGGCGTCCATCATTGTTCATGAATGTGCTGCTTTCTTTGCAAACAGGTGAGGTTCCCAGAACGCATCACGATCCTCCGAGGGAACCACGAGAGCAGGCAGATCACACAAGTGTACGGTTTTTACGACGAGTGCCTGAGAAAATACGCAAACGCCAACGTTTGGAAGTACTTCACGGACCTGTTCGACTATCTGCCCCTCACGGCACTAGTGGATAACCAGGTAATTATCATTAATAACCAGGTAATCATTAATAACCAGGTAATTATCATTAATAACCAGGTAATTATCATTAATAACCAGGTAATTATCATGACGGTGCAGCTCAAGTGATGGTGTCTTGCTGTTTATTATGATTCCCTCTGAACCTTTGTTTTTAAAGATTTTCTGCCTCCACGGAGGGTTGTCCCCTTCAATCGACACGCTGGAACACATCAGAGCGCTGGACCGCTTGCAGGAGGTTCCACACGAGGTACTCGCAGTTCCTGTAGATTTGGCATCAATCAGATTATTTTTCATTCAGATCCTAACCTTATAACAGCTGGATTACAGGTGGTCCCCGACTTACGAGCGAGTTCCGTTCCTACGAGGTGCTCGTAACACGAAATCTCGTACGTCGGAACCCGAAACACGTGTCGCTCGTAAGTCCGGATTTTCGGTCGTAAGTTGGAAAATTTATGCTAGCGCTACTACGAACACTCGTTTTTCATCACAAACGTTCATACTAGTTCATAAACATGCTCAGAACTTTGTTTACAAACGGTTAGCTAACACACTTTCATCTAAAAACACATACCAGTGCTGTATTTTCTGTATGTTCTGTACAACTTTACTGTTCGTTAGTCCGCTCGTAAGTCCGGAACCTCGTATGTCGATGACGTCGTAAGTCGGGGACTACCTGTATTGGGAGGTGTTTTGGTTAATATCCATCGTTGAGTCTTGGTAAAAATCTCCATTTGAACGTAACGCTTGCCTTTTCCCTCAGGGTCCAATGTGCGACTTGTTATGGTCGGACCCAGATGACCGCGGGGGCTGGGGCATCTCACCTCGTGGCGCCGGTTACACATTCGGGCAGGACATTTCCGAGACTTTCAATCACGCAAACGGCTTGACTTTGGTGTCAAGAGCCCACCAGCTGGTGATGGAGGTACTCCGACTTTGTTTTTCCACTGAAAATAACGGAAATGCTTCCCTCAGCTTAATAAAAAAAAAAAAAAACGCTAGTCTCTCTTGTCTCAACGTTTATGCAAACCGAGTCTGACATTAGACGTGTAACATGAGCTGTTCTCTTAATCCAGGGTTATAACTGGTGCCACGATCGCAATGTGGTGACCATCTTCAGCGCACCTAATTATTGTTACCGCTGCGGTAACCAAGCTGCGATCATGGAACTGGACGACACGTTGAAATACTCCTTGTAAGTAATATTTGAAAGCAGTTGTGATGTTGATGTCTTAGAGAAATCACAATTACTTTTTGTAATATTCTTAATGAGAACGTCTGTTGTTTGTTTCAGCCTACAGTTTGACCCTGCACCACGCAGAGGAGAGCCTCACGTGACTCGGCGCACACCGGACTACTTCCTGTAAAAATCACTGGTGGGCATGGAAATAAGCTGCACAAAAGGCTAGAGAAGAAGCAATCAGCCGTGCCGTATTCAGAATAAAGTACAGACTTTTGTATCTACGAAAGCCACCATTATCCTGATTTTTAACCATCTGCACGTTTAAACTGCTTGGACTGATTGCCACTTAACACTGCTGGTTATAATACAGTACATGCTGGCTTGTCAGGAAACATGAATTATTTATCTTGAGGTTTTCAGAGGTATTTGTTTGAAAATGTTAACATTGACCCGAGTGTTTTTTGGAATATACACTTTATTATGTGAATCTTTAAATGGCATGGCCTCAAATCCAAAGTAGTAATACTGTACCTGTATTGTGATTTATTTATTTTTTATTAGGAAAAAAGGCTTATTTGATGAAAGTATTGTGACAAGGTTAATCGTCAAGACGTGAGTGTGTTTTGTCTTACAGGTACTTTTGTACCTTGTTTTGATTACATGGCACATGTTCTTTTTTTTTCACACTGCTTTGGTCTAAGATTTTTGTTGTTGTTGTTGACTCTTAGAAAATATTGTATAAATTATTTACGCCTGTAATATTGCTATAAATGTATTTAATATATAAAATTATTTAATGTTTTCCAGCTACTGCTGCTGTACAAAAATAAATGCTAGTTTGCTTTTGACGTTTTATTTCCTGTCGTGATATTAAAGGTTCAGTATGCAGTTTCTGTAGAACTGCAGCAGTTAGAAATATTTTCAACAGGCAAAGCATTCTGATCCCTCCCCCTCAGAGCCATATGTGGCTCTGCCCCCTTGTGGTCTGTTGAATTTCAAATTCAAGCTCTGTTTTTATTGGCTGATTCAAATTCAAGCTCTGTTTTTATTGGCTGGTTACAAACTCTGTTTTTATTGGCTGGAAAATGGCGGGTCACCTTTTCTTTTTAGAAATGCTTATTTACCACCTGGAGAAGCAAGGGGACAATATTTTTTTTAATTTTTTTTTCAGAGATTACCTGGCTAACATCAGTCTGTCAGGAGGTAGTGACAGAGTGAAGAAATATGTTCATAAAAAAAGCTACATACTGCAGCTTTAAACCCTGCAGTTCTGTACAGTCACCACTAGAGGGAGACGAACATAAAATCTGATGAAATAATCAGCACAATGACGATCAGCCTGCATTATTTATATGAGTCATCTGGTATGGGTTTTTTTATATGATAAAATTAAAATTTGCCATAAAAATTTATGCCATAAGTGTTTTATAAGGTTTATTTTTAATATATGTTTTATAATTTAATGAGCCAAACGTTTTGTTTTATTGTCTAAAAATGCATTTTTTTAATGTTAGTTTTTCCTGTGCTTCTTTTTACATAAAAATTGCATGTATGAAAATTCTAAGTTTTGTCATTTTTTTTCCTGTTTGTTAGCAGCACTGACGGATGTAGCGATCAACTCACCACTTAAAATAAAAGCATGGTTTAAAAAAGCAAACGACTTGTATGATCATTCGTCATTCAAGAAAACCCTTTTTAGATTATTCTACGTGATAAAACGATAAAACACAAATACATACTTTCAGAACGCCTTTGTGTGTAGAAAAAAAAGCGTTTTTCAAGAAGACTTTAATTGGGGCTTTTATTTTTACGGGTCGCTTCCTGTCACGGGTGGATGTGGCTGTGGGCGCTTCACGAGCTGACGGCTGGCTGCGGCGGAAATTAGCTGCAGCTGCTGCGAACACATCTGTCGGACTCCCGGCGCTCTCTGTGCAGTAAGTACCGGTAACTCGGGTTTGTCTCTTCTCTGGCCCCACGGACAGGAAACACCGCGTGTCCGTGGGTCAGACGGTTCGGCACCGGGAGAATCCTGCTGATACTAGTTGAATCAGCCGCGCGCGCACAGCTGGAACACACACAGGACAGATACATGTACCGAATTTAGACGATAAAAACCGTGACTCTTCGATAATTATTATTATTTTATCGCGCCCATCGCAGAAGATGCTCTTCCAGATGTTTGGAAGCTGACCCGGTCCAGATTTGTCTGGTTCACGCCGGGTGGAACAATCAGAGCAGCGCGTGTTCAGTGCGCGAGCAGACAGAAGCTGATGTTAACGGCTCACGCTTGTTCTCGGTGTTTCATGGTCAGCTTTGTATTTTGGGTTCTCCGGCTTGCCATAGTTTAGGTGTAAATTGCAGGTTGCCACGGAGGCCGCTGCTGATTGGCTGAGAGTGAGGGCAGAAGAAGGATCAAAGGCCGCGTCCGTCCAAAGTTCAGCCTCTTCTGTCGCTTCAGTTACTCTTTGATGTCATAATCAACTACTCTTTGATGTCATAATCAACTACAGTACTCTTTGATGTCATAATCAACTACTCTTTGATGTCATAATCAACTACTCCTTGATGTCATCATCAACTACTCTTTGATGTCATAATCAACTACTCTTTGATGTCATCATCAACTACTCCTTGATGTCATCATCAACTACTCTTTGATGTCATAATCAACTACTCTTTGATGTCATAATCAACTACTCTTTGACGTCATAATCAACTACTCTTTGATGTCATAATCAACTACTCGTTGATGTCATCATCAACTACTCCTTGATGTCATCATCAACTACTATTTGATGTCATAATCAACTACTCTTTGATGTCATCATCAACTACTCTTTGATGTCATAATCAACTACTCTTTGATGTCATAATCAACTACTCTTTGATGTCATAATCAACTACTCTTTGATGTCATAATCAACTACTCTTTGATGTCATCATCAACTACTCCTTGATGTCATCATCAACTACTATTTGATGTCATAATCAACTACTCTTTGATGTCATAATCAACTACTCTTTGATGTCATCATCAACTACTCTTTGATGTCATAATCAACTACTCTTTGATGTCATCATCAACTACTCTTTGATGTCATCATCAACTACTCTTTGATGTCATCATCAACTACTCTTTGATGTCATCATCATCTACTCTTTGATGTCATCATCAACTACTCTTTGATGTCATCATCAACTACTCTTTGATGTCATAATCAACTACTCCTTGATGTCATCATCAACTACTCTTTGATGTCATCATCAACCACTCTTTGATGTCATCATCAACTACTCTTTGATGTCATCATCAACTACTCTTTGATGTCATCATCAACTACTCTTTGATGTCATCATCAACTACTCTTTGATGTCATCATCAACCACTCTTTGATGTCATCATCAACTACTCTTTGATGTCATCATCAACTACTCTTTGATGTCATCATCAACTACTCTTTGATGTCATAATCAACTACTCCTTGATGTCATCATCAACTACTCTTTGATGTCATCATCAACCACTCTTTGATGTCATCATCAACTACTCTTTGATGTCATCATCAACTACTCTTTGATGTCATAATCAACTACTCTTTGATGTCATAATCAACTACTCTTTGATGTCATAATCAACTACTCTTTGATGTCATAATCAACTACTCGTTGATGTCATCATCAACTACTCCTTGATGTCATCATCAACTACTATTTGATGTCATAATCAACTACTCTTTGATGTCATCATCAACTACTCTTTGATGTCATAATCAACTACTCTTTGATGTCATAATCAACTACTCTTTGATGTCATAATCAACTACTCTTTGATGTCATAATCAACTACTCTTTGATGTCATCATCAACTACTCCTTGATGTCATCATCAACTACTATTTGATGTCATAATCAACTACTCTTTGATGTCATAATCAACTACTCTTTGATGTCATCATCAACTACTCTTTGATGTCATAATCAACTACTCTTTGATGTCATCATCAACTACTCTTTGATGTCATCATCAACTACTCTTTGATGTCATCATCAACTACTCTTTGATGTCATCATCATCTACTCTTTGATGTCATCATCAACTACTCTTTGATGTCATCATCAACTACTCTTTGATGTCATAATCAACTACTCCTTGATGTCATCATCAACTACTCTTTGATGTCATCATCAACCACTCTTTGATGTCATCATCAACTACTCTTTGATGTCATCATCAACTACTCTTTGATGTCATCATCAACTACTCTTTGATGTCATCATCAACTACTCTTTGATGTCATCATCAACTACTCTTTGATGTCATCATCAACTACTCTTTGATGTCATCATCAACTACTCTTTGATGTCATCATCAACTACTCTTTGATGTCATAATCAACTACTCCTTGATGTCATCATCAACTACTCTTTGATGTCATCATCAACCACTCTTTGATGTCATCATCAACTACTCTTTGATGTCATCATCAACTACTCTTTGATGTCATCATCAACTACTCTTTGATGTCATCATCAACTACTCTTTGATGTCATCATCAACTACTCTTTGATGTCATCATCAACTACTCTTTGATGTCATCATCAACTACTCTTTGATGTCATCATCAACTACTCTTTGATGTCATCATCAACTACTCTTTGATGTCATCATCAACTACTCTTTGATGTCATCATCAACTACTCTTTGATGTCATCATCAACTACTCTTTGATGTCATCATCAACTACTCTTTGATGTCATAATCAACTCATTAACTGTGACTTCAGGACGCAGTGCTCTTGCCTGTGTCTCTGGGGGATTGATGTCTGTTAGCAAAATATCTCGCGAACCAGTGGACGTGTTTCAACGACCCCTTCAGGAGACGGATGCACATCTGCATCTGATTCATTTTAGGGACTACCTTAATGCAAGATGGCTGCCACAGCGCACTGATATTAGAAAACACAAACATGTCTCTCTTTCAGTCAAATATTCAGATATTTGTTAAAGACATGAAATAAATATATTTAAAAATGTACTTAAACGCTGCAAAATTCCAAAAGCTCAACCCTTATACGAATATATTAATGGCTTATCCTAAAACTTGAAACTTCTCTTACATTTGTTACTAATTTAGCATTATACAGTACTATGTTCCTCAATATGGAGCCAAGATGGTGTAGTGGCTAAGGCTTTTGACTTGGGACCCGAAGGACGCGGGTTCGCGCCCCGGCCACTACACACCTTGGGGTGTCTATGAGTGCACACCTAATTCTCCAGCTCCCCGAGCGCTGACTACGGCTGCTCGCTGCACCACCTGGTGGTGGTTGGGTTAAAGGCAGAAGACCAATTTCGTCTGTCAAGTATGGGAAACATACACAGATGACAAATGTGACAAATTATTATTATTATTATTAATTATGTTATTTTCTATTTTTAAAATCTTTTTTGTTGTTGTTATTTAGAATGGTATCTGTGTAATTTTATTATCATATCAAATGTTATTTTTTTTTCTCCTGTTCTTATATTGTATTGTTATTGATATTTTTGAATTGTTTGTTATATTGCTTCATTCAATAATTAAAAAAAAATGTTAAAGACTGATAGTGACTGAAACTGACCCCCACCCCCATGTGCTCTGACTGCTAACAGATTGTGTGAGGCCTTTGTTGAAAAATTTGTCAAAAACCACTTATAGTCAACTCTTTGTCTGTTAGCAAAATATCTCCTGAACTGCCAAACAGACTTTAATGAAACTCTCAGGAAATGATCACTGAATGCAGATCTACAACTGATGATCGTTTGGCCTTAACCCGATTCAAGATGTCCGCCACAGCTAATCAACCTTAGCAAACACAAAAATAATAGTAACTTAGACAGTCTTATTAATATTGAGCCAAAATTTGGTGTGGTAATAGATCAGAGTCATCCTCAACTCATATTCTGAGCTGCATTTGTTGCACGATATACTGAGTGAAAACTTTGCATTGAAATCTGCCAACCTTGTTTGGATTTCATCAAAATATCTCACACAGATTTTAATGAAACTCAGGAGTGATTCAACGAACATCTGGTGTAAATCAAAGTTTAAATGGCTATCTACAACTAGTCAAACGCAAACATGGCCATCATTCAGTTTTACAGATATTGGTCTAAATTTGATGTGGTAGTAACTGAGAGTCATCCTTACAAGTGCTAACAGCTCTCTCAAGATTGTACGAGGTCACACGTTTTGACCAAAACAGCCATAACTTTGTTCCTCCTTTTCATAAAGCCATCCTGGCATAAAGGCCAGCGGGCGATCTGCATTCACAAGGGAATTTTAATTGAACATGGAGTTCAGGTGAGAACCCTCGTAGTTTAATTGTCCCCATCAATCCAAGATGGCTGCCACCATATATGTAAAGCTTGTCAGCTGGGTGACTTGAAAAAATGAACAACGTGTTCACTTCGGTTTTGGTGTGTAGCTGCTTCTAGGCAGGAGAACGTCACAATCCAGTCCAGAGAAACGCTCATTCTGAAAACTACAAACATTCACTATTCAAATCCCTCAGTGAGGGGGGACATCGGTGTATCACTTGTTGAATGTGAAGAGGTCTTGGTTGTGACAGAGCACAGTCCATCCTGCAGACACGTGGACTTACTGCTCTTCTGTGCTGTCCTCACCTTCACTGTGAATAACCAGAGGGAGCTGGAACAACTGGATCAGACACGTGTGTCCACACAAAGACAGGGGAGGCTGGAGCATGTTGCAGTACATAGTCCCTCGTTTATCACGGGGGTTATGTTTTAGACCCACCCGCAATAAGTGAAATACTGCAAAGTAGGTATTTTAGTATTAATATTAGGGATGCACGATATTATCGGCATGGTATCGGTATCGGCCGATATTCGCGATAAAGTTAAATATCAGACATTGGCTATTCTATCAAAATAACTCACTGATATAAAAGGTGCTGTATATACAGCACTTTGAGCTGCTTTTAGGATGAAGGGGGCTTTATAA
>JBBPBX010001580.1:50621-82552 GCA_038048925.1 Garcialebias charrua | reverse complement strand
CCACACATGCAATGTTCTAAACTCTTAAACCTACGTCATTTTAACAACTGCAAAATGTTACCAGCTCTACAGAACAGCAGCTCTGTTCCAGTCTGGCTTGGTTCTGGTTCTGCAGATCTACCCTGCAGTGATGACAATTTCAACCTACGTAGTTTGAAGCACCGTTGAGAACAAGACGTTTTTCGAGAGAGCCGCACTTTTGGATGGCTTGCACAAAACCACATAATGCTCCCGACAAAGTCCAAAACAAAATGAAAAAGTCCCGGTGAGCGCCGGGGAAAACACCGGACCTCCAAGCGACATCTCCCCACTCAAGAGGTCTCATGGGTCGGAAAGCAGCTCTCAGATTAACTGATGAGGCTGGAAGTCCACTTCTTGTCCAATTCCCAGTCGGTTTCGTACGGCTCTCTGCATCCACTGAGCACCCAAGTCACTATGAATAAGGACCGAACTTTATCGGATCGGATCAAAACTTTCCCTCCGATTCAGCAGAAAGCAATGACTGGAAGCACTGTTGGCTTCTGGGAAATGTAGTCCCTTTGTAAATGTAGCTTATTTATATAGCGCTTTCCAGCCCCCTGTGAGGGACCCCAAAGCGCTTTACAATACCAACCATCCACCCATTCATACACACATTCATACACCGGTAGCGGCGACTGCCATGCAAGGCGCCTTCCAGTCCTACCGGGAGCAACTCGGGGTTAAGTGTCTTGCCCAGGGACACAACGACACATGGTGTGAGTAACCGGGATTCGAACCTCCAACCTTCCGATCGGTGGACGACTGCCATTACCACTACACCACGGCCGCCCTTTGAGTGGCAATACAGTGTAGGCTTACTGAAAAAAACCTACGAAATCGTGACGCCTGTCCGAAGTATTTTTTCCGTTAACTTTTTACTGTATCTCGTACTGTCCCGATCACGTGAGTCATATTAAAGTTGACAGTCGTGTGTTGTGTACAGTCTTACTTTGAAAAACCGCAAAAGAGCGAGTCCGCAAAAGTCGAACAGCGAAGTACAGTAGTGGTTATCTATCTACTGTCGATGTACATCTTACTGTACAACTGCAGTACGGGTAGAAACACTTTCCTTTGACGTGGATGCATGCAGAAGCTTTCAATACTTTCCTCTTTTCAGGCACAGTTTGAGGTTTTCCGTGCACCCGTTGCAGATCTTTCATTAAGCACATGACAACCTCTGTGACATGCCAGGCCATCGCCATAGCAACATTATGCTGAATTAACGGCGTGGCAGCAGAGAATGGATGCATTGTCCTCCCCCACGACTTGTGTCTTTCAAAGAAAATGGACCGAGCGCTGCTGTCAATTTAACGCTGTCCTTCTGCAGAGCAAGATGGCAGCGGAGCTACCAACCTCCATCAACATCAAGGAGCCTCGGTGGGACCAGAGCACGTTCGTGGGTCGAGCCAAACACTTCTTCACCGTCACAGATCCCAGGAACATCCTCCTGACCAACGAGCAGCTCGCACACGCTCACAAAATCGTGACCGACTACAGGTACATTAACACCCGCCCAGCCCTGCAGCAAGAGGTGAGTCAGGTGCTAAAATGACACGAGTTGCTTCCTGTCCTGCAGAAAAGGAGTCGTCTCTCCGGGGCTGACGGAGGACGAACTGTGGCGAGCCAAGTACGTGTTTGACTCGGCCTTTCATCCCGACACCGGCGAGAAGATGATCCTGATCGGCCGCATGTCGGCGCAGGTTCCCATGAACATGACGATCACCGGCTGCATGATGACGTTTTACAAGTAAGGCTCAGACTCGGTGATACGGCGTCGCCGCCAAGGATTCAGGATGCAGGTGCGCTCTTTCACCCCCGTGTCGGTCTTTGCAGGACAACTCCCGCCGTGCTGTTCTGGCAGTGGATCAATCAGTCCTTCAACGCCATAGTGAACTACACCAACAGGAGCGGCGACGCTCCCATCACCGTGAAGTAGGAGACAATGCTGGCGCTCTGGCACTCATAACCCTGTAACGCAGCACTTCCTGGGTGGGGTCTAACGTGACTCTCTTGTTTGCAGTCAGCTTGGCACAGCTTATGTTTCTGCCACTACGGGGGCTGTTGCCACCGCTCTAGGACTAAACGCACTAACAAAGGTATCGGTCCATCTAACCCCATCTCATTTTAATGTATTCACCTTGCATGTGCGAGTGCGCTGACATGCAAGAGTTGTGTTATTTACCAGGCATCGTATTGTCCTGTCCTATGGTGACGCTTGAAATCTGAGCTCCTGCTACGTGGCAGCACACCCTTGAGGCTTCTGCTGATCCAAAAGTTCCATCTTGTTTTTTGTTTTATTCTACAGCGGAGCTTACTGAATATGTTCCTCCCTCCTGTTGTAGCACATCTCCCCTCTGATTGGGCGGTTCGTTCCATTTGCTGCTGTAGCTGCGGCTAACTGCATCAACATCCCGCTGATGAGACAACGGTAAAGACATGCCCAACACACACTCATACATTAGGTCTTTGGGGGGAAAGCATCCTTGAAGTAATGCATATCACCCACTGCATTCGTGACTTTGTAAATTGTGTGCAGTGTTAATGCACAGTCTCATGTCGCTGGGTTTGTTCGTATTAGAAGTGTGTGTTGGGAATGATCCATAAAAGTGTGAATGCTCACATTGTGATCCATTTTTCTCTGTGTATTTTTCGGCATCTTTGTCGTTCCACAATTTTTGTGCTATTTCAACAAATCATAGACCAAAACATTCAACTCTTTCAGGAAAATCCTGCTATGACTTTTGGTATTGGTGCAACTTTAGCTTTTTGAAATATTTAGCCTTTTCTGCCACTTTTTTTTCTCATAGAAAATGAATTGAGCTAATTTTACATCCTTCAAATCTTCAACCTTTTACTGCTCCTTTCATTCTGCTTCAGCTTCCTGTGGCAAGTTTAAACATTTTTCAGCTAAAATCAAAAAAGGCGTTCAATACAGGATCAACTGGAACAAATAAAGTCCAGTTGATCCTGTATTGAACGCCTTTTTTGATTTTATCATGTCCTGGACGACTGAGAATCTTCACCAGCATTTTTCAGCTGGGGTTTTTTTCCAGCTGTTTTGTGCTCCTTTAAGATTCTTTCTGCTAACTACAACATTTTTGTGCATCTTTTAAATCCTTTCTGCTAAATTCAGCTTATTATGCTCCTTTCAGCTTATTTATGCCAGTTTCAACTTTCTCTGCTATTTCAGCAATTTAGCTCTTTTTTTAATACTAATTTTAGCTTTTTCAGCCAATTCTACATTTTTTGCACTAATTTCAACTTTTTTCAGCATAATTCAGCAAAAAAAGTGCTCTCTCCACTTCCTTCTTTTAACCTAAGCCTCTTTCTGCTATTTTAGCTACTTTTCAGTTGTTTTTTCTAATTTCAGCTTTGTTCAGGTATTTTTCTTTTTTGTGTGCTCATTTCGGCGTCTTTCAGACTAATTGGCCAAATGTGTTCTTTCTGATTTCTTCAGTTAATTTAAGATTGTTCTTTTCAACTAGCTTTTTTATTATTAGCATTTTTAGCTAATTTCAGCTGTTTTCAGATAAATTCTAGTTTTTGTGGTCATTTCTGCTCATGCCTAATTAACTTATTTATGCTAATTTCGGCTTTTAAGCTAATTAAGCTCTTTTTCTGCTAGTTTCAGTTTTTTTTTTACTGTTTTATACTGTTTTATGTTAGTCGAAGACCCCAAGGAGGGAAGCGTGTCAGGAGACAGAGAGAGAAGAGGAAAGTGAAGAATGTAGGACTGAGGGTTGCAACTCTAAATGTGGGGACAATGACAGGCAAAGGTAGAGAGCTGGCTGACATGATGCAGAGAAGAAAGGTAGATGTTTTATGTGTCCAAGAGACCAAGTGGAAGGGCAGCAAGGCTCGCAGTATTGGAGCAGGGTTCAAACTGTTTTACCATGGTGTGGATAGAAAGAGAAATGGAGTAGGGGTGGTCCTGAAGGAGGAGTTGGCAAAGAATGTAGTAGAGGTGAAGAGAGTGTCAGATAGGGTGATGTGTCTGAAGGTAGAAGTAGAAGGTCTGATGCTAAACATAGTCAGTGGTTATGCTCCACAGGTTGGATGTGATGGGGAGGAGAAAGATACATTTTGGAAAGATTTGGATGAAGTGATAGAGAGTATTCCCAGGGAGGAAAGAGTGGTGATTGGAGCAGACCTGAATGGACATGTTGGTGAAGGAAACAGAGGGGATGAGGAAGTGATGGGTAGGTTTGGTGTCAAGGAAAGAAACCAGGAAGGACAGATGGTGGTGGATTTTGCCAAGAGAATGGAAATGGCTATAGTCAATACCTATTTCCAAAAGAGGGAGGAACATAGAGTGACCTATAAGAGTGGAGGAAGGAGTACGCAGGTCGACTACATTCTGTGTAGAAGAGGAAACCTGAGGGAGATTGGAGACTGTAAGGTTGTGGCAGGGGAGAGCGTGGCCAGACAGCATCGGATGGTTGTGTGTAGAATGACTGTTGTTGCGAAGAAGAGAAAAAGAGTAAAATCAGAGAAGAAGACCAAATGGTGGAAGCTAAAGAAGGAAGAATGTTGTGAGAAATTCAGAGACGAGCTGTTAAAGGCTCTGGGTGGTAAGAAAGAGCTTCCAAGTGACTGGGCTACTACAGCAACAGTAATTAGAGAGACAGGTAGGAAGGTACTTGGTGTGTCATCTGGACAGAGAATGGATGATAAGGAAACCTGGTGGTGGAATAGTGAAGTGCAGGACGCCATTCAAAGAAAGAGATTAGCCAAGAAGAAATATGACAGTGAGAGGACTGAAGAGAGGAGACAGGAATATAAGGAGATGGGACATAGAGCAAAGAGGGAAGTAGCTAAGGCAAAGCAGAGGGCGTACAATGAGTTGTATGGGAGACTGGACACTAAAGAGGGCGAGAAGGACTTGTACCGATTGGCAAGACAGAGGGATCAGGCTGGAAAGGATGTGCAGCAGGTTAGGCTTATTAAAGATGGGAATGGGAATGTTCTAACAAGTGAGGAGAGTGTGATGGGAAGATGGAAGGATTACTTTGAGGAGCTAATGAATGAAGAGAATGAAAGAGAAAGAAGAGTGGAGGTCATAGAAACTGTGGACCAGGAAGTGGGAAAGATTAGTGAGGGTGAAGTCCGGAAAGCTTTGAAAAGAATGAAGAAGGGGAAGGCAGTAGGACCTGATGACATACCAGTGGAGGTTTGGAAATGTCTTGGAGAGATGGCAGTGAGGTTTTTGACTCAAATATTTAATGGAATATTTGAGGGTGAGAAAATGCCTGAAGAATGGAGAAGAAGTGTGCTGGTTCCCATTTTTAAGAACAAGGGTGATGTACAGAGTTGTAGCAACTACAGGGGAATTAAGTTGATGAGCCACACAATGAAGATCTGGGAGAGAGTTGTGGAAGCAAGACTTAGACAAGATGTGACTATCTGTGAGCAGCAGTATGGTTTCATGCCAAGAAAGAGCACCACAGATGCCATCTTTGCTTTGAGGATGTTGATAGAGAAGTACAGAGAGGGTCAGAAAGAACTCCATTGTGTGTTTGTGGATTTAGAAAAAGCATATGACAGGGTGCCAAGAGAGGAGGTGTGGTATTGCATGAGGAAATCTGGAGTGGCAGAAAAGTATGTTAGACTGGTACAGGACATGTATGAAGACAGCAGGACAGTGGTGAGATGTGCTGTAGGAGTGACAGATAGCTTCAAGGTGGAGGTGGGAGTGCATCAAGGATCGGCTCTGAGCCCCTTCTTGTTTGCTCTGGTGATGGACCGACTAACAGATGAGGTCAGGCAGGAATCCCCATGGACTATGATGTTTGCAGATGACATTGTGATCTGTGGTGAGAACAGGGAACAAGTGGAAGAGAACTTGGAGAGGTGGAGGTATGCACTTGAAAGAAGAGGAATGAAAGTCAGCCGTAGTAAGACAGAGTACATGTGTGTGAATGAGAGGGAGGCCAGTGGAACAGTGAGGCTACAAGGAGCAGAGGTCACAAAGGTGCAGGACTTCAAGTACTTGGGGTCCACTGTCCAGGAAAATGGGGAATGTGGTAAAGAGGTGAAAAAGAGAGTCCAGGCAGGATGGAGTGGATGGAGAAAAGTTTCAGGAGTGATTTGTGACAAAAAGGTGTCAGCAAAGGTCAAAGGAAAAGTTTACAAGACAGTGGTGAGACCAGCTATGTTGTATGGTCTGGAGACAGTGTCATTGACAAAAAGACAGGAGAAAGAACTGGAAGTAGCAGAAATGAAGATGCTGAGGTTCTCCTTAGGAGTGACAAGGATGGATAAGATCAGGAATGAGATCATCAGAGGTACAGCACATGTTGAACAACTGGGAGATAAAGTTAGGGAGGCCAGACTGAGATGGTTTGGACATGTCCAGAGGAGGGACAGTGGGTATATTGGTAGAAGGATGTTAGAAATGCAGCTGCCAGGAAAAAGACAAAGAGGAGATATATGGATGCAGTTAGAGAGGACATGAAGGTAGTTGGAGTGAGGACAGAGGATGCAGAGGACAGAGTGAGGTGGAGGAGGATGACTCACTGTGGCGACCCCTGAAAAGGGAAAAGCCGAAAGAAGAAGAAGATGCTAATTTTAGCTTTTTCAGCTAACTCCACATTTTTGGAGCTTTTTTCAGCTCTTTCCACTTTTTCTGGTAGTTTAAGCTTATTTCTGCCTTTTCAGCTACTTCTCAGCTGTTTTTTGCTAGTTTCTTAATTTTTGTGCTCATTTCTGCTCATTTAAACCTAATTCAGAAAATTCGTGTTCTTTCTGCTTTCATCTGCAAATTTAGGCCTGTTCTTTCATTAGGGCTATAATTCAGCATGTTTTTAGCTAATTTTAGCTGTTTTTCAGCAATAAGCATTCACCTAATTTTCGCAGCAAATCGTATTTCTCTAGTTGAATTGAAATAGATGTTGAATTTAATCCCAGCAGATTGAACTGCTGCTCACAGATGTGTAATCTCAGATCATTTCTGTCAGTAAATAATTGGTTAAATCAAATTTTTTCGTTCCATTTATTTGTAAAATTGGGTGTTTTAGTTTTTTTTTTTTTTAACAACAGAATACCAAAAGCTACTTTGGCTCTTTGACTGGTAAAGTCCACCCTTTCTGTTAGCACAATATCTCATGGACCAACAAGTTTTAATTAAACTCCTAGAAAGTCCATGTTGGAACGTTTTATTTAAACTGCACCATGTTTTCTGCCTTACATCATATTGTTCAGTTGTATTTTATATACCGTATTTTCCGGAATATAGGTTGCGGCTTTTTATCATTTTTGCATGCCCTGCGACCTATATTCAGGTGCGACCTATTTATGGCTTTTTATAAAATAAGCTGATTTGTAATCATTTATTAACAAAAATTAAACTGAGACACACTCTTACAATAATGTCAGCTAACAAATATATTTTTTAGGTGTTTATCCTGCTAAAATTATTCATTTATTAAAGAAAAGTTCAGCTCAGACACATATTTGCTATAATTTTTATCAAACAAATAATTGTTTTTAAGTGTTAATCTTCTTAAAAGCCTTGCTGTGCGCTCCTGTGGCAGACATTTGCAGCAGAGCTAAACACGGTCCACATTTTGACGTAGGTGCGACCTATATATGGATTTTTCCAATTCTTTGGCAATAATTGGACAATGCGACCTATATTCAGGTGCGACCTATATTCCAGAAAATACGGTATAGTATATATATATTTTTTAAAATAAATTTCCCTTGAACGTTTAAAGAAATAATTCACACAAGACAACAGAGTGAGATTTTGAACGGCTCTTTGCAAAGAGGGAAATTCCCCCTGATCAAGATCAGGATGAACTCCCAACTTGCTGCAGTTTGAGTCCGTCTTTTATTCAGAACAGTAACAGTGAGAACAGAAACCAGCAAGGCCAAACGCAGCAGTTTCATCACATCAGATCTTCTCAGGCGATAAAGCTGGGTTGAACATTTCATGTTTATCTGTTCTTGGAAAACTAATGGTTTATCGTGCGGGCTTGAACAGTTTCTGACAATCAGTTTGTGCACCTAGTAAAAACAGGAACAAAGTCACAGTGAACCCTGTGAAACTCAAGACATTTGATAAACTCAAAGTAAGGTTTAAAATGATAAAACAACAAAAAAAGTTTAAAACATAAAGAAATTTAAACGCTTTTAACAATGTCATTTCCACAAACGTTTTCCCTTTTATTTTATTTTTAACACGTTTTCTCGTTCAGTTTTATTGAACTCTTCCTCCCGTCTTCAGGGAGCTTCAACATGGCATCCCTATAACGGATGAAAACGACAACCGGCTCGGGGAGTCGACGAAGGCGGCGCAGCAGGCCATCTCTCAGGTCGTGGTCTCCAGGATCCTCATGGCTTCTCCGGGGATGGGTACGGACATTTCTGACTAAACGAGATTTAAAACGCAAACGTTAACAGTTTGACGTCATGTTGCGTTGGTGTTTTCCCAGCCATCCCCCCGTTTTTAATGAATCACCTGGAGAAGAAAGCTTTTCTAAAGGTAGGTGTTGTTTTTCTAACTAAGCCCCGTGTAGAATCTCCCATCAGAGGAGTGGAAACCAGTCCAGGCTGGGAGCAGGGCGCAGCTTTTGTGTGCCTCGTTCATTTTCCTGCTGTGTCTTTTCAGCGCTTCCCATGGATGAGTGCACCTATTCAAGTGGGCCTGGTGGGATTCTGGTGAGTCAGAGATGGGCCCACCTGATCAGCCCTCATCAGCAGAACATCTCTAACTTGTTTGTTTGTTTATTTATTCATTTCATTTCCATTAAAACAATACAAATTTCAAGAGAAAAAAATATAAAATACCTATAAAATGAAAGGCGGCAGAAGAAGAATTAAATCTTATCATTTCTGCCCCTTCTTAACAAAATCAATTCAAACAATCAATTCAAGCAATAATCACAAATAATACAACAAAACCCAAAACATATCACAATTATTCTTTATAGTTTTCGCTAATATTAACTAACTTAAATGTATCTCGTCAGCATTATATTCTTTATCCTTTTCTTAAATACAAATAATGATTCCTCATTTTTAATATCATTATTCAAACCATTCCATAAATCAATTCCCCTCATTAAAGTAGACCTACCCCGCAAACTTGTTCTAAACTTTGGCTTAACAAAAATATCAGTTCCTTTTAAATTATAGCAACTGCTCCTTTTTACAAAATACTCTTGTACGTTCGATGGTAAATTATGATTCTGAGCCCTGTACATTAGTAATAGAATAAAGTAGTCCACCAAATCATAAAACTTGGTTAATTTCAACTTCAGCCTGATCTCTCTCAGCCTTCAGGATGAATAAAGTCCAGTGTCTTTAACCTTCACACGCTTTTATCTTTTAGCCTGGTGTTCGCCACGCCCCTGTGCTGCGCCTTGTTCCCCCAGAAGAGGTGAGCGCAAACGTCCGAACTCGATCCGGAGTCGGTCGTCGGTCACAGCAGACCCGTTAACCCTTTCTTTGCTCTCCAACCCGATCCAGCTCCATGTCAGTCAGCCGCCTGGAGCCGGAGCTGCAGGAGAAAATCCGAGCCAGCCACCCGGGCGTGGAGAGGGTCTACTTCAACAAAGGGCTATGAGTGCACGCGCACACCCACCCTCCGACGCTGCAGGCTCGGCCCTCACCTCCCCCCGCCTGCTGTCCACATTCATTGTGCCAAAGTTAAGTTTGTTTTGTCCCATTTCCACCGTTCAGGTAAACGTCCCGAGGACTCAGTCAGCGTTGTTGTAAAAATCGGGGACAGATGCTCCAAGAACCGTCGAGAGGTTTTCTCATGACAGCTGCACTGTGGTCTGTCAGAATGTCTTCGAGTGAATTTGGTGATTCTTTTTGCTGTGAAATCTCTGCCACACCTAAAGCTGGCAGACATTTTAAAACTAATAATTCATTAATGACTCAGCACTTCTTGCATTTGCCATCTCTACACCAGGGCTAGTCAACTGGCGGTCCGCAGGCCAGTGACTTCAATCCGGCCCACCTCACAAAAAAATAAAGGGGGGTTTTGGGTTCTGTTTATTGCATTTTATGCTTCAATGCAATACAATAAACAAATTAAAAAGGCAACAGATCATTGTAATACCGTATTTACATACCGGTAATGCCTTTAATCGCTGGGTGTCCGGCCCCTGAGCTGCTGGCTCTCAGAGACTGTGGCCCCATGAGCGGTTTAGTTGAATAGCCCTGCTCTACACGTTTTGTTTTTACAATCACAACCTCTGAAGTTTTTCACAAAATGTAATTAAGTGACTGAAACGGAGTTAATTTTGCCAAACGAGTGACATTAATCTGACCATGTATCCAAAAATCTGTTCTCAAGGGACCAGCCGTGTGAAATGTGACGGGCCAACATGGTGCGATTCTTAACAATCCGTGTTTAGCATTACAGGTAGTCCTCGACTTACGACGTTTCGGACTTACGTCACGCATCTTATAATTTTTTTTTTTTATAAATAAATAAATGTACAGTACTGTAGTTACCTTTACGCCAAAAATACACTACACGCGGCTCCGCCCCGCTCCGCAGGTCGCAGCTGTGCGAGTCCAATTTCCATTACCTGCGCTCAGCTCAGGTCCGAGTGGATGCGCTGCTCCGAGACGCATGCGCGGGAATTGCGAGATCGCGCGATAAATCAAGTGATAAGTAAGTCAGAACAAAACAATTCACTCGGTGGAAGAAAGAGAACAACTGTAGATACTGCTGCCTTGATATTCTCTCGTAAATGAGCTACAGGACATGGTTTGAGCAACAGGAAGTGATGTATTACATTTCAGAATAAAATACTTTATTTATTTCTTGTATTTCTTTTTATTTCTTGTATTGCGTTTGTAGGCGTAGTCATAAATGATAGTTTGACAGCATTTTTGTACAAATAAATCCGTATAGAGCTAGGATTAGTCCGCCCGTGGTGATTTTATTTTGTAAATACGGAAGTTGTGCTCGTTCCTTTTCCTGTTGGTGCGACGTAATCTTCAAAAGTTGACTCCGGCACAGCTCCGGCGTCCGGCAGAAATAGAAAAATTTCTAATTTTGACGGACTGCCGTCCGCTCTCCGCCGCCGTGTGGAGCCAGTGTAAATTCTCTCATTGATTATAATGGGTGCGTATTTGCTGCGGAGGTCGGACCGGAGCGGGGCGGAGCTGCAACGCGTGTAGTGTATTTTTGGCGTTAGCCTATCCTAACAGTTTTTAAAGATGGAGTGAGTTGAATTGTCTCCCTCCTCCCTAGCAGGCTCCATTCACATAAAGGGAGATAGCTTCCTTTATGTGAAAGGGAGACAATTCAACTCACTCCGTCATCTTTAAAAACTATGTTAGGATAGGCTAAGTGCTTGGTAACTGTACAGTACTGTACATCTATTTATTAAAAAAAAAAAAAAGTTTTTTTTTGGTATGTGATCCGACTTATGTCATTTTTGACTTACGAACAGCCCGTAGGTCCGGAACTCATTCGTAAGTCGGGGACTACCTGTATTCTGCTATTAAGACACGCATGAACAAACCACTCCATGAATTTGACCTCTGGCTCTGTTAAAGATTATTCTTATTGCTCAACAGACTTCAAGAGACTGACTGATAATATTTCAGTAAATCTCACATTTATTTGTGCAACAAGTGAGGATAATGCTGAACAAAATGATGCACAATGAAGTATAGAAGATAAGTTGTATTGTTTTTAAGGTCTTAAAGAATTTCATGCATATAGAGGGACTGACGTAGAGAAAACTGTTCAAAATACTTGTATATGTTCAGTTGCAGTCAGAAGTTTACGTCTACTCATCGAGGTCATAAATGTCTCATTCATTTTGGGACTTTTAATGTTTTAACTGAATTGTTCTTTTAGCATATTTCACATCTTTATTCATATATTTTCTTTACCTGCTTTCTCTTTCTGGGTCACGAGGAAGCTGGCATCTATATCCAGCAGTCACATAAAACTTTAAAGGTAAAAAAAAAAAAGAAAAACTGGTTGCAGTAATTTAAATTTATTGTGGATTTTTTTTTCTAACCCCCACTGGGTCAAAACTGCATTTCATACCAAACAACTTGGAATAGGGCTGGGGTTAGGTGTCACAGTGGAAAAAATATGGAGACAGAAAGTCCCAATTTAGTGATGTATTACAATAAAATGTAAAGCCAAGAATCCCAGGAATTAGACAGTTCCAAGCAGCAGAATCTGCCTAACTTGAGGCTGTAGTAGACTTTTTGAACAAAGTGTATCAGAAGGACATAGAGAAGGACATCAGCCTCACTGTAACTGGAAGACATTTTTTCTAAGTGCGACTAAACCCAAAATTAACTTTTTTTAGCTGATAAACTCCCTAGAATGTGTTTAAAATGTTATCTAGCACTATGGCTGTGTTTATTCTCACATAATTGTGCATATCTGTGTAAATTGGCAATATTTGGCAATATTTGGTCTAAAAATGTGTTTACGGTAGTTCTATGGGTTGAACTGGTGGATTACACCTTAATTTTCTTATTTGTGCAAACGCTCATGTGTGACATGTCTGCTCATGTGTGATGTCACACAGGTGGTTCAAGCAGAGCCAATCCCCTGCAGAGATGAGAAGTGCATACCTTATATGGAAGTGCTGCATTTCACTCCTGACAAGCGGTTTTATTTTTATTTTCATTTTCATTGTTTTAGGCCTTTGGTTTTGGATGGAATGGGTGGAATAGATAAATACATCTACATGTTTATTCTTTGTTGTTGCTTGGTGTATGTTGTTGGCTAGAGGTTTAATTTGTTTTAGGTTGTTGCAGGTGGAGGCGTGAACAAAAGCACAACTCTACCTCGACCCCTCCTTGTCTCTCGACACGCCCATTTTCAGGGAGATTTTGGAAGGAGGAGTTACCGTCTCAACCTGGGTTTAGTCTCACTTTGTCTCACCACAGATCCCAGTATCTCTTTAGCGCAGCCTTGATGTGTGCAGGATCGTCATAGCGCAGCCACAACAAAACAGTTCCAGTTGTTTTCTAGCCAAGGCAAACACAACACAGCAATCAGCTGCAGGTGAGATAGAGTCACTAATTCACCGTTCTCTGCCACGGTTTGTAAAATGTTGTGGTCGAGACCACCTTTCCTCTGCTGGTCAGAGCCCTTACATCACGTCCTTTTGGACTAGCTCTCTTTGACTTCTGTTAGCCATCGAGCAGGGAAACGTCTACACCTCCGTAGATCTCTGAAATCTGTGAGGGTTTCATGTACAGGTCCTTCTAAAAAAAATTAGCATATTGTGATAAAGGTCAGTATTTTCCATAATGTAATGATAAAAAAAAGCTTTCATATATTTTAGATTCATTGCACACCAACTGAAATATTTCAGGTCTTTTCTTGTTTTAATACTGATGATTTTGGCATACAGCTCATGAAAACCCAAAATTCTGTCTCAAAAAATTAGCATATCATGAAAAGGTTCTCTAAACGATCTATTAACCTAATTATCTGAATGAACGAATTAACTCTAAACACCTGCAAAAGATTCCTGAGGCTTTTAAAAACTCCCAGCCTGGTTCATTACTCAAAACTGCAATCATGGGTAAGACTGCCGACCTGACTGCTGTCCAGAAGGCCATCATTGACACCCTCAAGCAAGAGGGTAAGACACAGAAAGAAATTTCTGAACTAATAGGCTGTTCCCAGAGTGCTGTATCAAGGCACTGGGAAGTCTGTGGGAAAAGTGTGGCAGAAAACGCTGCACAACGAGAAGAGGTGACCAGACCCTGAGGAAGATTGTGGAGAAGGGCCGATTCCAGAGCCACCGTGCACAGGCGTGTGCAGGAAATGGGCTACAGGTGCCGCATTCCCCAGGTCAAGCCACTTTTGAACCAGAAACAGCGGCAGAAGCGCCTGACCTGGGCTACAGAGAAGCAGCACTGGACTGTTGCTCAGTGGTCCAAAGTACTTTTTTCAGATGAAAGCAAATTTTGCATGTCATTCGGAAATCAAGGTGCCAGTCTGGAGGAAGACTGGGGAGAAGGAAATGCCAGAAGTCCAGTGTCAAGTACCCACAGTCAGTGATGGTCTGGGGTGCCATGTCAGCTGCTGGTGTTGGTCCACTGTGTTTTATCAAGGGCAGGGTCAATGCAGCTAGCTATCAGGAGATTTTGGAGCACTTCATGCTTCCATCTGCTGAAAAGCTTTATGGAGATGAAGATTTCATTTTTCAGCACGACCTGGCACCTGCTCACAGTGCCAAAACCACTGGTAAATGGTTTACTGACCATGGTATTACTGTGCTCAATTGGCCTGCCAACTCTCCTGACCTGAACCCCATAGAGAATCTGTGGGATATTGTGAAGAGAAAGTTGAGAGACGCAAGATCCAACACTCTGGATGAGCTTAAGGCCGCTATCGAAGCATCCTGTCTCCATAACACCTCAGCAGTGCCACAGGCTGATTGCCTGCATGCCACGCCGCATTGAAGCAGTCATTTCTGCAAAAAGGATTCCCGACCAAGTATTGAGTGCATAACTGAACATAATTATTTGAAGGTTGACTTTTTTTGTATTAAAAAAACTTTTCTTTTATTGGTCAGATGAAATATGCAATTTTTTTGAGACAGGAATTTTGAGTTTTCATGAGCTGTATGCCAAAATCATAAGTATTAAAACAATAAAAGTCCTGAAATATTTCAGTTGGTGTGCAATGAATCTAAAATATATGAAAGCTTTTTTTTAATCATTACATTATGGAAAATAATGACCTTTATCACAATATGCTAATTTTTTAGAAGGACCTGTACAAGGAATTTGTTTTAGGCAAATTTGCGCAGTCTGCACAGAGCTGGAAACGTGATCCAGTAGAGTCCGGTACCGGTTCATACAGCTGTGTGAAGCACAAAATAGGTGGAGGCTTTGACTATGGCCTGTATTCTGCTGACATCAAACCTTCAGTTCAACTCGATTGGAACCTCAGTCCAGAAGTTCCTACGAACTGATCTGGAAGCAGATGAGACCACCTGATGTGAAGCTGCAGAGTTGATCCCAGTAGAGGTTATGGAAAAAAAAAGACCATTAGACATCAAACTGTAAACATGCACTAAACGTTATAATTCTGATACTTTGTATGGAGGACGTATCAAAAGACCCATCAGTGAAACCTGTTTCACCACAACAACCATGTTTGTATGGCAGGCGTGAACGTCGGTGGTTTCTGGATATAACCTGAATGTGACAGATGAGGTTAGTCCAATGAGATCTGTCAAACAAATCCTTTTTTAAGCTGGCAAAGAGAAACTACCAGCTGCAGTCAGTCCTGGTCACTAATGAGAAGTTAAAACTTTGGTCACACCTGTTACCTCCTTACAGATCCTTCAGCACCACATAGGTGGGCGTATATATATATATATATATATATATATATATATATATATATATGTATATATATATATATGTATATATATATATGTATATATGTATATATATATATATATATATATATATATATGATATATATATATATATATATATACAGGTAGTCCCCGACTTACGAGCGAGTTCCGTTCCTCCGAGGCGCTCGTAAAGCGAAAATTCGTAACTTGGAACGGCCGCCACGTGTCTCGTAAGTCCGGAATTTCGCTCGTAAGTTGGAACGGTTTTGCTAGCGCGACTACAAACACTCGTTTTTCATCGAAAAACTGCTTACGAGTGCATAAAAATGATCGGAAACGTGTGTCCACATGTTTAGCTAACGAACTGTGGTGAAAAAACACAGAAAAACTCGGTATTTTTTGCGTTTTTTCCAAAAATTCGCCAGCTCGTAAGTCCGGAACCTCGTAGGTCAGAGCGCTCGTAAGTCGGGGACTACCTGTATATGAGCCTGTGTGGATGAGAAAATTCACACCAAATACAAATTTACACACCCAATTCTTATCTAAAAAAAACAAAACAATCGTTGATGGTTTATGTTGAGTAGTCCTTCCACCCTGGGGAAAAAAAGATTCAGATGAGCTGTTGAAAGCCTCCTAAATAAAATGACATCACCCACGATGATGGATGTAAACCTCTGAGTGCATTTCATGGACGAGCCGACCAGTGAGATGAAGTCAGGCTGCTGGGAGAACTTGTAACGTTTCAGCTGTGGGTTTCAGGAATGTTGGAACTCCAAAGTAAAGAGGTCTCCTGTTTGTGTTAACAGAGTCCGTCAAGCTCTCACCATCAGAGCTGTTGAGCAGAACAAGCAGAATGGTTTTCCCCCTGCTGTATCCAGATGAGTCAGCTGGATTCAGACACAGCAGGTGGTCTGAACTTCTTTTGTTCTGCTGGTGTATACAACTGTAACAACACACCAGAGTGACGCCTGTCTGAAGCATCACTACCGGTAAATGTTATTCAATCAGGGATGAGTGACAAGATTCCCCAGCATTGCCTGGAAACATCACCAGCTTGAATCTTCAAATTATTTTAATGTTTGAAAGTGTGCTGACTTGTTCCATGTAATGCACAGGTTTACATGTTTACATCAGACATGCTGTGAACATTCATGCAGTTCTTTGCTTCGGTTTGTTCCTCCTCACGTATCTTTGTCAAAGTAACTCTAGCTCGTCGGTGTTTCCAGGACGACGTGTCGGACTCGCTCCTCACGGCTCCGGGGTGAAGTTAAATGTTCGTGTGTTTCAGATAACTGAATGTGGCTTTTTTTTTTCTTCGTCCCCGGTGTTTTTAACGGTGTGCTCGTCTAGAGAAGCACGTTTTTTTTAAACGAGTGAGGAATGCTGCATACTTTAAAAAAATGTGCCCAGTTTCTTGATGACTAATCGGCAACGGAAAGAAGAAAAATACTTCCTCTTCTTTGGAAGAGAATACTTTGTTTTTTTCTCTTCATCAACATTTTAAGGAGAAATAACCCCTTATTTATCAAAGTTCATGCTCAATAATCCAGGAACAATGTTCAGTCAGGTCCTCTGGATGGTTTCTTTTTATGTTGAGACGTTTTGTCTTTCATCCAAAGGACTTCATCAGTCCGAGGAGCCACAACAAACTCAGTCCCATAATCAGCACACTCACATAGTGTGGATTATTGAGCATGAACTTTGATGTTTTGAACCACTTTAGTATGAATGCCTCAGAGGAGTCGACTGGGGAGAGGGTGGGCTCCAGAAACCATCTTATCACCAGCAAACTGGTTGACCCACTATGTGAGTGTGCTGCTTGTGGGACGTAGTCTGTTGTGACTCCTCTGACTGATGAAGTCCTTTGGATGAAGGGCAAACGTCTCAACAACAACAACAAAAAAACGTCCAGATGACCTGACTGAACTTTGTTGGATCTTCTTTAATTTCTGCTAAGAATACAAATGTGACAAGTCTACAACTTGCATTGATGAAAAACAATATTTTAAACACTGTAAAAAACTGTATGTGATTGTTTCGCAGTATGTTGGGGTGATGTACTGTAATGTCGACAATAACTGCACAAAATAAAAGTTGATTCAATCATCAGTGTGTTGTCACCTGCGCCATCTTGTGGTCACAGCGGGAATGTTACAAACAAATTTTAATCAAAGGCACGATGTTCAGAGGAAACAGGACAGACAGACCTACAGACAAGTCTACAAGACATTGAACAGCACTCAAGACGCGATCGCTACAGAACAGAGTGCATGATGAGAAAGTAGATCCTTCAGATTAAGATAAAATTCTAGATTTTGCTAATTTTGTGTCTTTAGCTTAAAAACGGTGCAAAAACAAAGCGAGACAGTTCAGTGACGAGTCTAATCTCTTTAGCTTTGATTACACAAAGTGAATTTATAAACGATAATGATCCACTTATTTCGCCAGCGCACGTTTGGTCGATCTGCTCCCAACATTAGAATACTTTATCAAGTGCTTTCACAGAAATCCTTCAAAAATACAAAAATGGCTGACAAACAGATCTGCATCAACATTGTAAGCAGTGCATGAATGTGTTTACAGTGTGGTCACAAGTGATCATCTGTATGGACTTCAGCGTTATAAATGAGTAATATTCACATTGACAAAGTGCAGAAACCAAACTTTCAACACATGTTTTGTTGACCTTTGTTCAGTTTGGGAACAAGAAGTGCAGCAAACCTTCTGTCTGCTGCGACGTGTGGAATGTGTTGAACTTTACCAGCGCAGCACATCGATTGGCACTTTAGGGTAACATTTCCAGCTCACTCGGCTGTTTTACATCACTTACTGCTTGTCATAAGGCTGCTAAGGTTAGCTTTTAGCGCATCATCTAGTACACGTTGTGTACATACGCTGTGTGTTTTGGACAATCCAAAAATAAAAAGTAAAGATTTGGATTCAGCAATAAATTCTTCACAAGAGGATATACAAAACCAAGGTAGATAAATAATATAAATAGTCTGATGAGTAATTTTTCAACAGTGTTATTTTCCTCTTAAGGAAATTTAGTTCAAACTTTGTAGTGTCCACTGGGGCACTGAGGTTTAATCGTCTTTGGATTTAGGAGTAAAATTATTTCAGCTCTTTACAGCGGAAGGATGGACCAGGATTTATAGAAAGTCTTTCATAGTCTTAAATAATTGCAGTTACCGTATTTCAGCGTAATAAAAGTCTTGGTTGGCGACGTGAGCTGCGCCTCCTCAGCACATCTCCTCACACAGCGTCTCCTCCACCAGCAGGGAGTGTTTGTCGGGCTCGTTGAGCACCATGCTGTTGAGCGAGTGCTTGTCGGAGCGCAGCGAGTTGATGGAGGCTCGGCTGTAGCTCACGATGCGATCCAGCAGGCTGAGTTTGGAGGAGGGACGGCGCACGTCTCCCATGCCGATGTGGACGCTGACGTCGGACAAGCTGCCCTGTCGCCTGCTGTTCCCAAATTTGGCCTCCAGCTTCTCAGCGGTGGGTTTAGTGTAACTGCACAAAGACGCAAGGAGAACATCACAAACGGGTGCGCAAAAAGGCATTCGTAAAAATGTAAATATGTCTCTACCATTTGAGTAGAAGAGACGACAAAACAACAGAGACAGAGGACAGCGCCATCGCAGCAGAACCCATCCACGGCTGCAACACCAGACCAACGGGAAGGAACACCCCTGCAAAGAGAACATCCTCAACACGGATTTCCTCTAAATTCTTATCTACAGCCGTAAGTGTGAGGATATATTAAATATTTAATTTATTAGAAATATTTTATCGTGCGTACCAGCAGCTATAGGAATTCCAACCAGGTTGTAGACGAGAGCAAATATAAAGTTGATCCTTATCCTTCTGACGGTCTTTTTAGAGAGGTCAATACTGCCGACCACATCCAACAAATCATTCTGCAAACAAAGTAAATGAGAAGTACGACACACTGAGTGACACTTGATAACTGAGAATGGTAAAGCAACATTAAAGATCCCCTTTACAACAAGACCGATAGGGTTATTTTAGTATAACAACATTTTTCTGACATTAACGGATTTCTCTCCTTGGTGACCAAGCTACTCTCAGCACAGAGGAGGAAAATAAAAAGCATTGAGGCAACAGTTTTTTTATGAACAAACTAAATACAGCTAAATTGTCTGTTCATTTATGAACCGGATTGCATTGCTCAGAAATCTAAATACAGTAGTCCCTCCATACTTCAGTTTGATTTTGCGGATTCATTCTTTTGCGGGTTTTCAACGTAAGATTGTAAACGACACACGATTGGCGATGGGGAAAGACAGACCCCACCACAGGTCCCATTCCTTTCTCTTTCTGAGGATGTCACTACAGCCTCACAAAGAGAAAGGAGGGGGCAGGGGTCTGTCTTTCCCCATCACTACTGCTCAGGGAGCAGGGATGAACAGATCAGATGAACAAATGTAGAACATCGTAGAAAATAAGTGGTAAAATAAGAGTGAATCTTTTTTTTTTAAGTGTCTGAGTGCGGCTCACTCGGGTATAAGACAGACCCCCCCACTTGCCCTCTCCTTTCTCTTTCTGAGGCTGTCAGGTGGGTGCACAACAGATAGCTTTGGAAAAAGGAGGGGGCGGGGGCGGTCTGTCTTACACCTGAGTGAGCCTCACGAGTGGCATGGATTGTTTATTTAAAATAATCAAACGCAACTCGAACCGAGCCTTTAGTCCCCCTCGGCGATCACTGAGTGGGCCAGGCCACCGGGAAATGTCCCGGTGCTCCTGGTGGCCAGTCCAATCGACTCAGTAACCGTAGCATCAGTCTGTACTGCCCTCTTTCACTGTGCTCTTTTAGAGTGTTTAGAGAACACTGCAAGAGTGTGGGAAGGGTTTATGAAGACTTGAAATATTGGATTTTCACACATTGCGGGGGTGTCTAGAACATACCGGTACGTGTTCTAAGTGAGGGACTACTGTATCTTTTTTTAAAGTGTAATCATGTGTGTGTGGAAATAAAATTAGGTGAATATCCAGTGATTGGCTTTGTGTGTCTGCTGCAGGCCATGCTGCAGACTTTAACTTCTTTCTTACTCTGATCAACACCACATCTGCTGCCTCTATGGCCACGTCTGTCCCAGTTCCTATGGCGATGCCGACGTCTGCCATGGCCAGAGCAGGCGAGTCGTTAACCCCGTCCCCCACCATGGCGACTGTTCTTCCTGTCTGCTGCAGCTGCTCCACTTTGGCCACCTTATGGGAGGGCAGCACCTCTGCAAACACCTTCCTGATGCCCACCTGTTGGAATACAACTAAGAACACTAAATATGTGTAAAAATATACATTTTTACTGCAGCTAATTGGATAATATAGAATACATTTTTTTTTTTACTTTATAAAATGTAGAAAGGTAATTTTGACTATAATGACTCAAAATGACAAACATCATGTTCCCCTTCTATTATTTTTATTTTCACCTGAGCAGCGATGGCCCGAGCCGTCTTGCTGTTGTCTCCAGTCATCAGAATAACTTCCAGGCCCATGCTCGTCAGAGTGTCCACTGCCAGCTTCGCCTCGGGTTTCACTGTGTCGGCTATGGCTATCATCGCACACAGCTCATCTAAGCACAACAAAAAAGACGTGATTCCTTGTCTACCTTTCTTCCAGAAGAATAGTTTGCAGCAGTCTGTGGAGCATCACTCACTGTCTACAGCTACCAGGACGGCCGTACGTCCTCTGCGCTCATGTTCCACCATGGCCTCGTTGACGTCTGGACCCACGATCAGACAGTTTCTTCTCATCCACTCCCTGTTGCCGATCAGGACAATAAAACTGGCTGTCTGAACCAAACCTGAACACAAAATATATATTTTAAGTGAATCAAGTATACATTTTTTACATTTAAAACGTGAAGGTCTAAACTTCTCTACGCACTTAGTGGCTGCGGGTCCATGATGAGTGGATGGGAGCTGGTGTCTCTCAGAGTGTCACCGATCTGGACGAGGACGCTGTTGCGCTGGTTATCGTCCTCGCTGTCATTGTCCAGCTGCTTCAGCAGAGTCTCCGTGTTGCTGACCTGACATCGAATGCCACAGCCCGGCACTGCCTGGAAGTCGGTGCACGTGCCGAGAGATTCAGTGCTGAGCTCCTGCACACAGGAAACAATGGATCGTCTCAGGTGAGTGGCACGTTGTTCAGACGTGAAGGTGGAGTGTGAGGTTGAATCTGATGTTGTGACCAACCTGTTTGCAGTACTTGGTGATGGCTGCTCCCAGTGGATGCTCGCTGTTGTTTTCAGCTGTGCCAACGATGGCCAGCAGGCGGGAGCGAGGCATCTTATTCCCCTCCACAACCATCTTGACCTGGACAACCTTTGGAGCACCGTAGGTGATGGTCCCCGTCTTGTCAAACACCACTGTTTGGACCTGCATAGAACAGATCATTAAATTAGACGATCAATATGGTTATTAATTGTTTGGTGATATTTAAATACATTAAAATCCACACTGAAGTGCTTTACAACATAAAGAAGTGGAACAATTGTTAGTGTTTAAACTGAAGGCTGTTACATAATCAACTCCACACAGAGGAGTCAATCGTCACTAACGCACCTTATGTGCCATCTCAAGAGGCTCTCCGCCCTTTATCAGGATGCCGTTCTGAGCTCCAACCCCTGTGCCCACCATGACAGCTGTCGGGGTTGCCAGGCCAAGAGAACAGGGGCAGGCGATGCACAGCACTGTAATGGAGGCCTGGAGGGCGAACCGGATCACTGCCTCAGGTTTGCTAATGCTTTTATCATAACCCTGCGGGTGGAAAAGAAAGGATCTGTTAGTTTTTCCCTTTCACAAATAGCGATTTTTTTTATCTTCACCATAAAAATAACAGGAAATGAACATGCAGTGGCTTTTAGTTACGTATAAAAGAATGAAGTCATTTCCTCCTCAGCTGAGGAACTAACAGATGCAAATAAAAAAAAGGAACTCACAGGAAAGATGCTCTCCACAAGACTGAAGTCTACAAACCCAATGACGATCCAGGCGATCAGCGTCAGCAAAGAAATGCCGACGATAAAGGGGACAAAGTAGCCGCTGAGCTTATCTGCGTACTGCTGAATGGGAGCCTAAAATAAAACAATGATCACACTGAGTCTATTAGGCTCAGAGTTTGTAAAATGCAGCACAGATTTCAACCATTACCTTTGAAGTCTGAGCCTCCTCCACGAGTTTAACAATCTGAGACAGGGTGGTTTCCTGCCCAACATGAGTGGCGCTGACGAGCAGAGAGCCGTTCTGGTTTATGGAGCCTGCGATCACTGAGCTCCCGGGCTTTTTAGTCACCGGCATGGCCTCGCCTGGAATTACCGTACAAAGAAACAGCTGTTCAGAGGAAACAAACAATGTAAAGCAAAACAAACAGCTTTACCGGAGGAAACTGAACAAAGCTCAAATAATCAAAGACTGCACATACAGTCAAGTTTATCTATGTGACGATCAGATGGAACATTTATTCAGGCAACATGCTGTTACATGTTACAGTTTAAATTTTTTTTTTTTTACAGCAAACTGTTGTACTTTTCAGATTAAATTATATTCAGTTTATTTATGTAGCACTAAGTCACAACAGAAGTCATCTCAGGGCACTGAACAAAACCATTACATACATTATAAATGACAATTACGTAGTAAAGTTATCCATCTGAGGAAGGAAGCACCAGATTGTGTTAATAAAAATAACAATATATGAAAATAACAAGCATTGTGTGTACTTGTACTGCTGTAATGGACAATGAAACCCATCAAGGTCGACAGATTGAATGAACAACACAGAAAATGCTAAATATCAAAGTTGGCACAGATCGTGGTTAACAGTGTCAACACAGCTACTGTGGAACATGAGACATGAATCTGAACAACAAATCTATCAAATGCCAAACAAAAGGGTGGAAAGTGTTTATTTGATGTAGTCATCAGTGCTGCTATTTATAGATCAGAAGATTTGAAGTGGGGTCCTGTGAATGGTTATGAACAATTAATATATTACCTGCTGTAGATCCTGTCTCAAATTTCATCATGGTAAAAAAAATACTGTTATTTCAGCAGAAATATAAAATTCTTCTATAGGTTGATCTCCCGGATGCACCAAAGGTGCTACGGTCAGCTGCTGTATGCACTTGACAGTAATCCCGTGTTGTATTCTGTAAAGAACTGTGTAAAGGGAGATAACAGCAGTGTAAAGTTTAAGAACCTAGTGCTCACATAAACCACTTTGACATTTATGAGCTTGAATGAAGCTATCTAAAACAGGTAAGATATTAAATGTGCTTCACATTTCAACAGAACCTCACTTCAAAAGACCTCAGCTTTCCCTTTTTTTAATAAACCAGTTGTGAAAAGTCCCAACAAAGATATTGTTAGTAGGACGATTACAAGCTGCGTCTTCTTGAATCGGCTTACATCATTACAACAATTTAATGTTACCATAAACAGTGAAGACATTTATCACCTGCAAACAGCATCGGTACAACAAACCTGTGATGAGAGACTCATCAGCCATCGAATGTCCCTCAATGACCCTCCCGTCGACAGGGAACTTCCCTCCGGGGACGACTTTCACCACATCACCTCTCTGCACCAGCTCAACATCCACCTGCTCCTCACTGGAACACATACGGACATTTAACAAGCCAACGACGTTTCAGCATCACAGAAAATATCATCTTTTAGATCATGTGATGGACATACAACATTTTGAGGGCCAGGAAATCATCTAATTTTCAACATTTAGATTTACTGTAATCTATACTAAAGATGTGAAGGTTAGTGTGAGCAAAGTGAGTAACGAAACCAAAGATTACCGAACAACACTATTATCACTGCCGAGGGTGACGACTGTAGCCTCAGTAGCTTGTAAAGACATCAGTTTGGACAAAGCTTCAGATGTTTTACTCTGAAAGACAGCACACAAAACACTTTAGATGCCTCAAATGCAGAATATAAAGTTAAGACTGAAAACTTGACAAATCAACAAGTGTCATGAGCTGAACCTTAGCGATCTGCTCCAGCCAGCGTCCCAGAGAGATGAAGACAAAAAGCATTGGAGGCGTGTCGAAGAAAGTGATGGGGTTGATTTTAGCTTTCTCCACCATGGCCACAAGCAGGACAATGCACGAGTAGCTGAAGGCTATGGTTGTGGCCAAAACGATCAGCACATCCATGTTGGCGGACTTGTGTTTCAAGGCTTTGTAGGCTTGAACGTAGAAGTAACGACCTCCAATAAACTAAGAAGAAAAAAAAAACTGAATGACTTTACTGCTGCCTGAAGGAGTCTGGTTTTATTTCTCCCACAATCTGAAAGCACCCTACTACAATTTCATGCTTTACGGGAGCGTGTTTAATCCTCGGAGTTTACCTGTACAGGCACACAGAAGATAAACGAGAGAAGGTTCATGACCGAGAGGCCTGGGAGCAGCTGAGTCTCCAGGAACATGGAGGAGTGGAAACGGTTGAGGTCCTCCACTGTAGCATTATGGTGATGTGAAACTTTCATCCAGTGGTCCATGACCATCATGTAGATCATCATCCCCATCACAGGAACACAGAATATCAAGCTCACAAGGAAGGATTTCTTCCACCTTAAAACGTGAAAAGATTTCTTAGTTACAAATGTGTATAACGCTATAATGCAATCAAATTTTATTAAAGAGGAGGTGAACATTATTAACCCTAGTAACAACAAATGGAAGCATAACTAGCATGTAAGAAAGTGAACAAACCTGGTTTAAAATGTACACATGTATCAAGGTTCTTTATTGCCATTCACATCACATGTGGTGCATGAGGTGGAATGAAATTATGTACACAAGGTCCCAGTCACACCCCAAAATAGCAAAAATATTAAGTATTAAAAAAAGGAACCACATACAAGGATCTAAGATATACACAATGTAATATAATACGTATATTAAACAGCAGCCTGAACATGTTTCGTGTTTATGTGTATGAGGACAGCATGACAGTGGTGAGATGTGCTGTAGGAGTGACAGATTCAAGGTGGAGGTGGGAGTGCATCAAGGATCGGCTCTGAGCCCCTTCTTGTTTGCTCTGGTGATGGACCGACTAACAGATGAGGTCAGGCAGGAATCCCCATGGACTATGATGTTTGCAGATGACATTGTGATCTGTGGTGAGAACAGGGAACAGGTGGAAGAGAACTTGGAGAGGTGGAGGTATGCACTTGAAAGAAGAGGAATGAAAGTCAGCCGTAGTAAGACAGAGTACATGTGTGTGAATGAGAGGGAGGCCAGTGGAACAGTGAGGCTACAAGGAGCAGAGGTCACAAAGGTGCAGGACTTCAAGTACTTGGGGTCCACTGTCCAGGAAAATGGGGAATGTGGTAAAGAGGTGAAAAAGAGAGTCCAGGCAGGATGGAGTGGATGGAGAAAAGTTTCAGGAGTGATTTGTGACAAAAAGGTGTCAGCAAAGGTCAAAGGAAAAGTTTACAAGACAGTGGTGAGACCAGCTATGTTGTATGGTCTGGAGACAGTGGCATTGACAAAAAGACAGGAGAAAGAACTGGAAGTAGCAGAAATGAAGATGCTGAGGTTCTCCTTAGGAGTGACAAGGATGGATAAGATCAGGAATGAGATCATCAGAGGTACAGCACATGTTGAACAACTGGGAGATAAAGTTAGGGAGGCCAGACTGAGATGGTTTGGACATGTCCAGAGGAGGGACAGTGGGTATATTGGTAGAAGGATGTTAGAAATGCAGCTGCCAGGAAAAAGACAAAGAGGGAGACCAAAGAGGAGATATATGGATGCAGTTAGAGAGGACATGGAGGTAGTTGGAGTGAGGACAGAGGATGCAGAGGACAGAGTGAGGTGGAGGAGGATGACTCGCTGTGGGGACCCCTGAAGAGGGAACAGCCGAAAGAAGAAGAAGAAGAAATGTGTCTTTAATGATCTGATTTAGTCTTTCATTCTTTCTGTTTATGCTTTTTTTTTTAATTCCTTGACATTTGACACAGGGTGATCTGCTTTACTATTTCATTGTTTCTAATTATGTTTAGTGATTTATATTTTTATTCCACATGCTGTATATCTTGTTACTAATTTTATTTGATGCTGCTGTGATCTTTTTGTCAAGCACTTTGGTAACAGTTTCTGTTTTGAACGCGCTATATAAATCTGACTTGACTTAAAAAATAAAATAAAAAATTCACAGGATAGATCTTTCAAAGCCCCAGTTGTTAAACTATACAGTATATGCAAAATGTCAAAAACTTTAATTTGCACTTATAAATATAAATGGTGGCTTCTGGGATAACAGGGATGATTACATAGATAGTGAACATCACTAACTATGCACACACCAACTGACTGGTGACGAGAATCAGACGTACCAGCCAATTCTAAACACAAAAATAAAAAAAAAAATTGTACAAATAAGTTGCTTTTCTCTAGAATTTATAACAATGAAGAAGACTCAGTTAGCCATCGATGATATCTGTAAGATGTTTAAAATTAAAATCAAACGAAGCACGAGAGGTATAAGAGACGATTATTTTCTACAGAGGCATTTCACCGCTCATTCCAGCTGCAACTTAAACTGGTGACATATTTAGCTCCAGTCTTCCATATGAGAACTATAATTTGAAACCAATCAGACAAATAAAGATTAAACGGTTTAATTGTTGCAATTTTAAATTTGTGATTTCCAACGAATACAGTAACAATTAGTTGAATGAACGAACAGCCCATTCAACAGTAAAACTGAGGTCAGCTTTTTTGATTTGATCATGTCCTGGACGACTGAGAATCTTCACCAGCATATAGTAAAACTGAGGGTTTCAAATATTTTACCAGACATTGCTGCAAACTAGTTTACAGTCAGGGATAAAGATGTAAAATTCTCACTGTTGTATCTCTTTGCTGTGGTCCAGGTGGCTGGCAGTTCGGTCTCTCTTGACTAAAGATGCTTCAAATCCCAGTTTCTAAAAAAACAACAAACTATTCATCAAACCTCAGATTTTTGTGATTAAAGGATTTAGAAGTAAATTATTCGTATTATTCAATCCAGTCTTCTGACGTTGAAGTTAAACGAGAAAACTTAAACATAACTAGAGGAAAACAGGTTTAAAGAAAATACCTCAATCAGCTTGATGATGTCTCGCGGCCCTATAATTTCAGAGTCGAACTTGATGTGTGCCTTGTTGGTTGCCAAGGCAACGGAGGCATATATGATCCCGTTTTCTTTCACAAGGCTGGATTCAATTTTGTGAACACAAGATGCACACGTCATCCCCCAGACCTGAAAGGTTAGGAGTAGTCAAGTAGATGAAGAGGGAAAATAAAATAAAAAAACATACGTAAATGACGAATAAGCGTCTTGTTGCATGTACAGTATCCATGTAAATTATTAACCTAAGTGGTGCATGCATCGTGCTGTTACATTGACTCACCACAAGTTCTAGGTTTCCATCCGAGCCTTCGTAATTCTCCATCACAGTGGCAGTGAAGCCGAGCTCTTTTATACACTCAGCGATGCTCAGGGGGTCCATGACTTTGGGATTATAGCGGACTTCTGCTTTACCAGCCATAAGTGCTACCAGAACGGAATAAATACCTGAAAAAAAAAAAAAAAACAAGATCTCCTTTGTAGTTTTCAACAACAGCAAAAAGATGATATCAAGTAAAAAATAAATAAATAGGATTGAATCTAAATTCTTCAAACCATGTTCATTTTTAAGGTTTCTCTCGATGTTTGACACACAAGAAGCACACGTCATCCCTCCGATCTGGATGTAGCATTTAGAAGGTGTGTCTCCAGTGTGTCCTTGTGGGGTTTTGCTGCGACAATCGTCTAACTCCTTCTCTTGAACACGTGCCGTACTTGGAGATTTTGGAAAACTGGGTTCTGGCAGAGGCAGCAGGGAATTGGTCTCTGTTGGAAGAAATATTAAAGTGCCATGTGCAGGAACAGCTAAATCTGCATGAAACTAAACCTCAGAATCTAAAAAAGCTAAGTCTGGACATTCAAAAAACAGTGTTTTTTGAATGTCCAGAGGACCAGACTTAGCTTTTTTAGATTTTTCTACCTNTACAACTTGCCCGATAGCAACACATACCTGAAATATTCTCTCCATTTTGCCGAGATGTGTGGTCGGGTTCTGTTTTCAACCGCTACTTCCTGTTTACTGTAGACATGCGTAACGCTGACGTCTGACGTAATGACGCTGACGTCTGACGTAATGCCGCTGACGTCTGACGTAATGCCGCTTTGCGTGGCCTGGTGGATGCGCTTCAAGCCAGTTAATGGAAACACTTCTGATTCGCATTAATTTTTATTTACATTTTTGCGAAATTTCAAAAATTCGCTCAAAATTCGAATTGAAAATACAGTAGATGGAAACACGGTTATTGATTAACCTGAACAAAGTTAAATCACAACATTATGGAAGCGTATTGCAGTCATCCATGAAAAAAAAATTGAGCTTATGTAGTAATAACGTGATACGTATGTAGTAAAAACGTGATACTATGTAGTAATAACATGATACTATGTAGTAATACAGGTAGTCCCCGACTTACGAGCGAGTTCCGTTACAACGAGTTGCTCGTAACATGGAAATCTCGTAATTCGGAACGGCCGCCACGTGTCTCGTAAGTCCGGAATTTCGCTCGTAAGTTGGAACGGTTTTGCTAGCGCGACTACAAACACTCGTTTTTCATCGAAAAACTGCTTACGAGTGCATAAAAATGATCGGAAACGTGTGTCCACATGTTTAGCTAACGAACTGTGGTGAAAAAACACAGAAAAACTCGGTATTTTTTGCGTTTTTTCCAAAAATTCGCCAGCTCGTAAGTCCGGAACCTCGTAGGTCAGAAATTTGCCTGCTCGTAAGTCCGGAACCTCGTAGGTCAGAGCGCTCGTAAGTCGGGGACTACCTGTAATGTGATACGTATGTAATAAAAACGTGATTCTATGTAGTAAAAATGTGAAACTATGTAGTAATAACGTGATACGTATGTAGTAAAAACGTGATGCTATGTAGTAAAAACATGATACTATGTAGTAAAAACGTGATAAGTATAGATGTAGCATGCATGTAGCCAGTATTTCAGGAGGGGCTGTTCCTTTAAATATATAGTAGACCTGCGCGCGTCTGCTCTCAGCTCCAACGACCCAGGTTCGATCCTGACCTGGTTGAACTTATTTTACTTTTTTTTATTGGATAAATAAAATAAAAAAGGAGTTTGTGTTAACCACAGGCTTATTAAGTCTATGGTGTTAACCGGTTCGACATTAGCGGCATCTCCATACCTTCTCAGAAATTGTGTTGTGCGGGAGTTGTAGGCGGGACCACAACTCCCGCACAACACAAGTTCTGTGTTAAGAGAGGTGGAAAGAGAAGGTATGGAGACGCCGCTAATGTCGAACCGGTTAACACCATAGACTTAATATGCCTGTGGTTAACACAAACTGCTTTTTTAATTTTATTTATCCAATTAAAAAAAAAAAGTAAAATAACTTCACCCAGGTCAGAATCGAACCCGGGTCCTTTGAGTAGAAGGCAGACGCGCTCACAGTGTGCCACTCGAAACATGTTGCACTGCTTGGGTCTACTATATATTAAAAGGGACCACCTCTCCTAAAATACTGTGCGCATCCTACATCTATACTTATCACGTTATTACTACATACGTATCACGTTTTTACTACATAGTATCACGTTATTACTACATAGTATCACGTTTTTTACTACATAGTATCACGTTTTTACTACATACGTATCACGTTATTACTACATAAGCTCAAAAAAAAAAATCATGGTTGAATGCAATACGCTTCTGTATGAAAGTAACTGATCTACTATCAAAACATCTCACCAGGTAGAGTTGCATCAAAGCCCATGTCCTCTATGGCTTCCCTCAGCTCTTCTGGCGAGGTCAGGAGGGGATCATACTCGAAAGTCCCCTGATGGTTAACCAGAGAGACACGGGACGACATCACCCCCTTTCTTTGGGAGATCATGCCTTCGATAGACTGCACACAGGAGTTGCACGTCATGCCTTCAATGTGAATATTGATGACAGAACTCAGAGGCTGGGTGAAGCAAGGCCGTGATGCAGACGGCGGTGATGTAGGTGCAGGACTGAGTTCAAACGAGTCCCAGGGTTCGGTCTTAAAGTTTCCTGGAGGCAGTGCTTCAATAGCTCTCTGCAGATCAGGGACGGTGATCCTCAGAGGATCGTAGCAGATTGTGGCCTTCTCCTTCTCCAGAAAGACCTCCACTGACGAAACTCCAGGCAGCTTTGAAATATTGTCTTGAATATTGACCACACAAGAGCGGCAGTGCATGCCTTTTACCCTGAGCATGACAAGAACTGTGTCTATGAAGATTTCCGTCTCCTCCGATGTTTCCGACGACGAAAGCGCCGTTGATTTTTGAGAATCAACAAAACGTTCGATTTCTCTGGGGGACAGCTGCAGGGGGCGGGGCTTGGACTTAACTGAGGCGTTGAAGCCTGCCACAGCAATCTGGTCGATAATGGTTTGGACAGAGATGAGGTAAGGCAGGTAAACGACTGTAGCTTCCTGAGAGTCTAAAACAACTGTGGAGAGCAAAGACACAATAAAGTTAATAAACAAAACTAAAAATAGCCTATCTACGGTAATTATTTTACAAGGTCATGGAGTGACTTAATAGAAGATAATCATGTTTGGATTAGAAAATATGTAAATTTAATACATTACTCTAAACTGTATATTCATACAAGAGAGTTGATTTAAAATACTGCTTTGCCTTTTTTGCACTGCGACACTTGTTAAAATTTAAAGAGAGGTTTTGAGGATAGCATCAAATCTGAAACTCAACCTGGAGGTGTGAGCAACGGGTTGAAAATAAGGACATTTTGCAGACCATAAATGTTTGACTTTTTAAGCTATGATCAACCAAGAACCACGATCACCAAGCGGCTTTTACAGCTGTTCAAGTTTGCCTGAAGCAAACATAAAATTATCAATAAAAACCTCTTTATACATGTTTTACACTGCTTATGCAAGGGCAGCACAATGAATTGCATCTTCAAAGCATTTGTGTTGTTTGTAGATTTGCATTTTTTTGGACAAGCTAACTGTAATGTGGACATCAGACTGGATGAATATTTCCTCACTGCCCTCTCAGGTTGCATCAGTGCTGGGATAGTGAGCAAGTTGTGTCTCAAAAAGTTTCCATACAATCTAGTCAAAGGGTCTACAGTCCTATCATTTATTAAATCAAATTCTTTAAAACAGTTCTCATTCAATTTTGTTAACTCAGTTTCATGAAAAACAAAACCCACGAAGAATAAACTATTTGATCAGTTTCAGCTTGAACCAACACTTAGTTTTCAATTACTGGAAGTGAGGTGGTGTGACTACAGTTTATCAAACTGTGCAGTAATCCTGACAGATGCAAAAACAAAAAAACATTTAGCTACACTAAGTCAAATGCATTTTTTCCCCTGATTTTTAATCATATGAATTAGTTTAATTGTGAACTCAAATGGACAAAATCTGGGAGTGCAGCTACAGACTAAGTAGCTTTGCTATACATATAGTGTTA
>JBBPBX010001580.1:21264-43569 GCA_038048925.1 Garcialebias charrua | reverse complement strand
AAAAAAACAACAACAAAGTTTGTAATCTCTGATTTGTTCTTTCAGATGCTCTAGATAAAGTTACATGGCCAGTTATCAACAGTGATGATGAGGAATGTGATGTTGACGCCATGTGCCGCGTCAAAGGTTTTGAGAACATTCATTGAAACAGGTGCAGTGTGTTCATTGACTAATGCGTAATTATTTATAAATGCATCTACATTTTATAAAGTTGATCAATGAAGTAAAGAAAATAACCGTGTAGAGATTTTTGTTTGCATAACATTTTGCTATTTTTCATTATATTGTGGTGGACCACTAGGGGGCTCTACTCACACCCAGTGGACCGAAGGCATTACAGGATGTTTTATTGTGAAAGGTCCAGAGGACCGGATGCTGTATGGGATATATAAGGCGGTGTTGGGTGCTTCCCGCCAGTTTAGTAGGAGTTGATTAAAAGTGAAGTTCTGCAGCCTGTCTCCTGTGTCGTCTCTTCACCACCTCCTACACTGGTGACCCTCGTGAACTGAATATGTCGACATCTGACGCTTCAGCCAGCTCTCTACTGCTGTCCACGGCTGTGGAACCTACACAGGCGGCCCCGCTCGCTTTTTCGGTGGCCGTTAAAATCCCGGACTTCTGGCTGCACGCGCCTCAGTCGTGGTTCGCCCACATCGAATCACAGTTTGCTCTTCGCGGGATTTCTGTTGACGACACCAAATACCACCATGTGGTTGCTTCGCTGGATCCGCTGACAACCCAGCGGGTAATGAGCCTGCTACAAAACCCTCCTGCACAAGGAAAGTACGACGCCCTCAAGAAGCTTCTTCTGCGGCGCTACACACTCTCAGAGGCGGAGCGCGCTGAGAAACTATTTTCCTTCTCCGGTTTGGGCGACGGAACAGCTCTCGAGCTCGTGGAGAGCATGTTGTCCTTGCGGGGATCAGACGACTGCGAGTTCCTCTTCCGCCACCTCGTCCTCCGCCAGCTTCCAGCTCCTGTGCGAACCGCCCTGGCCAACTCCCCGTTTCTGCAGGAGAAGGATTACCGCTCGCTGGCCGAAGAAGCCGACCGCATCATTCTAACCGCGAGGACCTTCGCGGTACAGGCGGTGGTCCCTGGATCTCCAGCAGCGCCCGAGTTTCAAGCAACGCACACAGCGCCGGACGAGCCAGCGGTGGTAGCAGGAGTCGCTAGCCGCAGGCGGGCAGGTCCCGCTCTTTGTTTCTACCACGCGCGTTTTGGCGCCAAAGCACGACGGTGCGTCCCGCCGTGCAGCTTCAAGCCGCAGGGAAACGAGACCGCCAGCAGCCGCTAGCAGTCGCGGCCGTTGGCGAGAAGGAAAGGCTGCTTTTCATCGAGGACTCGAGGTCGGGGAGGCGGTTCCTGGTGGACTCGGGGTCGCAGAAGAGCCTCGTCCCCCCGACTGGCTCCGACAGGTTGGCTGAAGGCTGCGGGCCGCAGCTAACCGCGGCGAATGGCTCTCCCGTCAAGACGTTTGGCGAAAGGTTGGTGACTGTGCGTTTCCATGAACGGGACTTCCGGTGGAACTTTGTGGTAGCTGCTAGCTCGGTCCCTATTTTAGGGGCTGATTTTCTTTGTGCTCACGGGCTCCTGGTTGATTTAGCTAACAGACGTTTGATCGACGCTGTGTCTTTTTCGTCACTGCCTTGTGAGACGCGAGGAGCTGGGCCTTTAATGCATGCTAACTTTTTAGCTTCGGGTAATGTGTTTCAGCGTTTATTGTCTGAGTTCCCCTCGCTGACTGTTCCTGATTTTGCAAACACAAACACACAACATGGGGTCGAACATTATATTCCCACAACGGGCCCCCCGGTGTTCGCACGTGCACGCCGCCTCGATGCTACTAAGCTAGCAATCGCACAGGAAGAGTTTGCTAACATGGAGCGTTTAGGCATCGTGCAACGCTCAAACAGTCCGTGGGCCTCCCCCCTCCACATGGTGCCCAAGGCAGATGGCAAATGGCGTCCATGTGGGGATTTCCGCCGCCTTAATAACATCACAGAGAACGATCGTTATCCCATCCCCCACATCCAGGATTTTTCAGTGCACCTGGCTGGGACCTCCATTTTTTCTAAAGTAGATTTAGTACGGGGGTACCACCAGGTTCCTGTGCATGTGGAGGATGTCCCTAAGACCGCTGTTATCACGCCTTTCGGCCTGTTTGAGTTTTTGCGCATGCCTTTTGGTCTTAAAGGTGCAGCACAAACATTTCAGCGGTTGATGGATTCAGTCCTAAGGGGTCTGTCCTTCGTATTTGTGTACTTGGACGACATCCTGGTGGCTAGCAGCTCGGCTGAGCAGCACTTGTCCCACCTCCGTGAGGTTTTTCAGCGCCTGGCAGCACATGGCCTGATTGTAAACACAGCGAAATGCCAGTTTGGGCTGCCAGTCATTGACTTTTTGGGCCACCGCATTTCCGCAAGTGGCGCCGTCCCGTTACCAAACAAAGTGCAGGCGGTGTCAGATTTCCCACAGCCCCAGTCTGTTAAAGCGCTACAAGAATTTTTGGGAATGGTTAACTTCTATAACCGTTTCCTCCCCAGGGCAGCACAACTGCTGCGTCCGCTCTATGGAGCGCTGAAAAAGAAAAAGCCCAACGACAGCGTGGACTGGACACCAGAACGCCTACAGGCATTTGGTGATGCTAAAGCTGCACTGGCCACTGCTGCCCTTTTGGCCCATCCATCCCCAGCGGCGCAAATAGCTTTAACAACCGACGCATCTGATGTTGCGGTGGGGGCTGTGTTAGAACAGCAGGTTTCCGGGGTTTGGCAGCCGCTTGCATTTTTCAGCCGTACGCTGCGGGACAATGAGCTGAAATACAGTGTTTTTGACAGAGAGTTGCTGGCGCTTTACCTGGCTACACGCCATTTCAGGTTTTTCCTGGAAGGCCGCCAGTTCACTGCATACGTTGACCACAAACCCCTGGTGTTTGCTATGTCAAAAATTTCTGACCCCTGGTCTGCTCGCCAGCAACGCCACCTCGCAGCGGTGTCTGAATTTACTACAGACATTCAGCATGTGGCTGGAAAATCCAACGTGGTGGCCGACTGTCTCTCCCGGGTGCTGATCTCTCCCGTGTACGTTGGCATCGATTTTTCTGCTATGGCTGCGGACCAACGTAGCGACGCAGAAATACTCGAGCTCCAGTCCGGCCCCACAGGCCTCGAGTTGGAGGAAAGGCAGGTGAATGACGGAGGTCCTCTCCTGCTCTGTGACGTATCTACAGGCAGGCCCCGCCCCCTGGTTCCAGTTTCATGGCGACGCCGCGTTTTTGACTCCTTACATTCCCTTTCTCACCCAGGTGTTAGAGCCTCTGTGAAACTGGTCAGCTCAAAGTTTGTTTGGCCCGGTCTGCGTAAAGCAGTTAAGGAGTGGGCAGCAGCGTGTGTTCCATGCCAGCGTGCTAAGGTTAACAGGCACACCAAAGCACCGTTGGAACCTTTCTCCATCCCAAGTCGGCGGTTTGATCATGTGCACGTAGACCTAGTAGGCCCTCTGCCTCCATCACAGGGTTTTACTCATCTGCTGACTATGATAGACCGGACCACCAGGTGGCCAGAGGTGGTTCCTCTGACGTCCACAACATCTGCAGTGGTGGCCCGGGCTTTTTTGTCTACCTGGGTTGCACGTTTCGGCCCCCCTTCAGACATTACATCGGACAGGGGCCCGCAGTTTGTTTCTGAGCTTTGGTCTACCATGGCCAAGGGTCTGGGGACTAACGTTCACAGGACCACCGCTTACAACCCCCAAGCTAATGGTTTGTGTGAACGGTTTCACAGGTCATTGAAAGCTGCACTTCGTGCTGCATTGACCGGTGACAACTGGATTGACCGTCTTCCCTGGGTTTTGTTGGGGTTGCGTACCGCAACCAAAGAGGACCTGAGCTCTTCCCCGGCTGAACTGGTTTTCGGTCAGCCTGTGCGCGTCCCCGGTGAGTTTTTACCTGAGGTACCCTCACCACAGTTCGCTCCACCGTTGCTCCATCTTTCACCTCAGGAGGCCCCTTTTCGTGTCCCCGGTCCGGTACACCATTGTTTACCGCAGTCATTTGTCCCTAAGAGTCTGGAGTCCTCTAAATTTGTTTTTGTCAAACACAATGCACACAGGACACCACTACAGCCTTTGTATGATGGACCGTTTCGAGTTCTTCAACCAGGTCCGAAACATTTCCTTTTGGATTTAGGGGGTCGTACTGAGACTGTCTGTATTGATAGGCTTAAACCAGCTCATGTTATGTCAGATGATCAGGTTGTTACGGCCCAAGCTCCTCGCAGAGGCAGACCTCCATCCACATTGTTAACGGACGGCGGTCCTTCTTCCGGAAACTCTCAACGTCCATTGGAGCCCGAATCTTCTGCAGACCCTCCTCGTAGCCCTCCACTTCATCAGACTGGTTCTGCAGGGCCCAGGTTCAGCCGTTCTGGTCGTTTGATCAAACCTAAAATGCGGGACTAGTGATGGACCTTACTGGGTGTTCTGGGGGGGCGTGTGTGGTGGACCACTAGGGGGCTCTACTCACACCCAGTGGACCGAAGGCATTACAGGATGTTTTATTGTGAAAGGTCCAGAGGACCGGATGCTGTATTGGATATATAAGGCGGTGTTGGGTGCTTCCCGCCAGTTTAGTAGGAGTTGATTAAAAGTGAAGTTCTGCAGCCTGTCTCCTGTGTCGTCTCTTCACCACCTCCTATATATCACTGTTTCAGTTTGCTGTTATGATCCCTGAAGAGGAGGAAGAAGAGTTCAGAGTGTGATGATGAGAATTCATTCATTCAACCTTTATTTATACAGGCTAGCCTCGTTGAGTCACGGGGACTCATTTACAAGAGGGACCTGTCTCACTCACACCAAACAACCATCCACTCTCACACTCACACCTAGGGTCAATTTAGAGTCACCAATCAGCCTAACAAGCATGTTTTTTGGTCTGTGGGAGGAAACCGGAGTACCCGGAGGAAACCCACGCATGCACGGGGAGAACATGCAAACTCCACCCAGAAAGGCCCCGGACCGGGATTTGAACCGGCAACCTTCTCGCTGAGAGGCAGCAGCAGATGTTCGGACGTTTTGGGTAAAACCAATTGACTCTATTAAATGATTAAAGGCTATGTTTAAGCTATCACTTCCAACATCTACATGAATATTGAAATCGCCCATAATTATGACTTTATTAGTATTCAATTACAAAGTATGAGTCAGATAAAAAAATGAGTGAATTCAGACAAAAACTGAGAGTAAGCTCTTGGTGGACGATTAAACAACTAATAAAAGAGGATTTCATGATTTCCATTTAGGATGAGAAAGACTGAGGGACAGCGATTCAAAAGAATCATAACTAATAATTGGTTTAGTATTAATCAATAATCCTGAAAAGGATGCTCCCTGGGCACCTCCCTAGGGAGGTGCTTTGGGCATGTCCGACTGGGAGGAGACCCCGGGGAAGATCCAGGACACGCTGGAGAGATTATGTCTCTCAGTTGGCCTGGGAACTCCTTGAAGTCCCCCCAGAAGAGCTAAAAGAGGTGGTTGTGGAAAGAGATGTCTAAGCCTCCCTGATCAAGCTGCTGCCCCCGCGACCCGACTTCGGAATAAGTGGAAGATATTGGATGGATGGGATTCATGAGTCTAACAGCATCTGGGTAGAAGCTGTTCCTCAGTCTAGTGGTTCTACACTTAAAGCTGGGGTCTGCGATATTTGAACACTCTGGGACTTAGAAATATTTTCAGCGCAGAAAAGCATTCTGCTCCCTCCCCTCAGAGCAATATGGCTCTGAGGGGAGGGAGCAGAATGCCACAGTGCTCCGCTGAACTTGGGATCTGCTCCGCCCCCTGCTGTGTGTCTGCTCAGAGCCGCTGCGATATTCTGTGTTTATGGTAATAAAACCTCCTAATAAAATAAAATAAAACCATGGAGCGCTAGTCCTACAACACAAAATCCAGCAGAAATCATCAGAGGTTCACGAAGCAACGTTTGGACATGATTTAATTCGCTCGTGACTTCCTCATGTCTCAGCGCTGGTCTGGAATGTCTGGAATGCTCCACCTCCTGTCTCTGCGCTCCGAAGTTCTGTGATTATATGATAATATAACTGTTTAAAAAATATAATAAAAACACGAATCACTCATCCTACAACACAAAAACCAGAAGAAATCAGCAGAGGTTCACGAAGCAACGTTGGACATGATTTAATTCGCTCGTGAGTCGTGACAAATCCATTTCCTCGTCAGTGAAGGATGAAGCGATCACTTGACTTTTGGCAAAAAAAATAAATAAAAGTCCAGCTCTGGGATAAAGAAGGGATATTTAATACATTTTGTGTCACATAAAAAACAGTCCTGCATCGCTTTGCAATCCTTTGAATGAGAACGAGCTGCGGCTGGGACAGGTGGGGGCGTGGGTTGGGGCGTGACAAACAACTCTGTTTTTATTGGCTGTCAGTGTCCTGGTCACTCTGTGTTTTCAGTGTTTTTATAAATGCTGATAGAGAAGCAAGGGGACTATAGTTTTTTTCAGAGATTACTTTGTCTAACATCAGTTTGTCAGTAGATAGTGACTGAGTGAAGAAATATGTTAAAAATATATTGTTTGAAAAGTTACAGACTACATTACAATCTTACATACCCCAGCTTTAATGCTCCTCAACCTCCTGTCTGAGGGGAGCGGGGCAAAAAGTGTGTGTGCTGGGTGAGTGGGGTCTTTCACGATGCAGGTGGCTCTCTTCCTGCATCTGGAGGTGTAGATGTCTGTGATGGTGGGGAGGATGACTCCAACAGACTTCTGTGCAGCCTTCACCACTCTCTGCAAAGCTGCTCTCTCTCCAGCTTTGCAGCCCCCCGTGCCACATGTTGATGTTGGAGCACAGGATGCTCTCCACTGCACACCAGTAGAAGGAGGTGATAGCTTCGATGTGGAGGTGAGATTGCATCAAGGATTGGGTCTGAGCCCATTCTTGTTTGTTCTGGTGATGGACCAACAGATGAGGTCAGGTCCCTGTGGACCATGATGTTTGCAGATGACATTGTGATCTGTGGTGAGAACAGGGAACATGTGGAGGAGAGTGTAGTAAAGAGGTGAAGAAGAGAGTCCAGGCAGGATGGAGTGGATGTAGAAAGTTTCAGGAGTGATTTGTGACAAAAAGGTGTCAGCAAAGGTCAAAGGAAAAGTTTACAAGACAGTGGTGAGACCAGCTATGTTGTATGGTCTGGAGACAGTGGCATTGACAAAAAGACAGGAGAAAGAACTGGAAGTAGCAGAAATGAAGATGTTGAGGTTCTCCTTAGGAGTGACAAGGATGGATAAGATCAGGAATGAGATCATCAGAGGTACAGCACATGTTAAACAACTGGGAGATAAAGTTAGGGAGGCCAGACTGAGATGGTTTGGACATGTCCAGAGGAGGGACAGTGGGTATATTGGTAGAAGGATGTTAGAAATGCAGCTGCCAGGAAAAAGACAAAAAGGAGATACTGTATATGGATGCCATTAGAGAGGACATGGAGGTAGTTGGAGTGAGGACAGAGGATGCAGGACAGAGTGAGATGGAGGTGGATGACTCGCTGTGAGGACCCCTGAAGAGGATGAAGAAGGCTAGCAATAGTGTAAGATGCCCACTGGTGTACTGTATAGCAAAGACCACTGTTGTAGCCACTGCTGTAGACGCCGAGCACCATGATTTGAAAATGGAATTTCTGCATTTCCACAGTCCAACAACAAAAGGCAAACCTAAGCATGGCAGGAAGGATGTCGGTTTCTGCCAAGTTGAAGACATCATAGTAAAACTCATAGGAAATGTACCACCAATCCTGTCAAGAACAAGAGAAACATGCAGCATATAGCAACTGAAGTGATGGACTTCATTGAGTGTGAGCATGTCCAATGCCTGTTGTTAAAAGCATAAATGCAGATTAGACAAAAAGCAAATGTTAAGTAGAATTTCGATCTTGTGTGTAGGCTCTATTTCTCCGCTTTATATGTAACAATCATTTTGAACGGCTACACATGCACACACACTCAGTTTCTCCCCCACCCCTACAAACACATGCCAGATAAAATTCCTAAAAATAAACTTATGATCATGCAAAATGACAGTACAGTACTGAATTATTTGTGTGACTCTTTTCATTAATATGTCCAGTGAGCTAATGTAATCCAGATTCAAAAGGATGTGGAAGAAGACTGAAAGAGATGAAGATGAAGGATGCAGAAAAGAAGACAACAGGACAACATGAAGGAGGACAAAATGTAAATTACATTTTTAAATAGTTTGAAACAGCCTAATTTAGGTTCATGCCAACACCGTCATTTATTCACCAACACCATCAGATGTATATTTTAGTGATTTTTGAAAAATAAACAAAATCTTTGGTTATCTTACGTAAAATGACTGATCTACATCTTCATACAAATTAACGATACACAAACTGTTTTTAGAATTATTAAATCAAAACTATGATTACAGCATATATCAGGGGCCTCATGTATCAACGGTGCGTACGCACAAAAACCTTGCGTACGCCATTTTCCACGCAAAACTCTGCATGTATCAAAACAGAACTGAACGTGGAAATGTGCGCAGCCCCACGCCAACTCCAGGGCTGGCGTACGCACGTTTCTGTGGTTTTGGTTCCATTGGCGACACCTAGAGGTGATTCTGAGAAACTGTTCATGATGTGAAAATCATTATTGTTCACACCAAACACACATGATTAACAATTATTACATCCACATGGACGCAATTAGAATATAACTATTCTATGATTTGGTTAATTATAACATTTTGTTGCTTATGTATAAGGCACATAAAGGCATGTTGCCTGACAATATTCAAACACATTTTGTTAAAAGAGAGAGTGTATATTTTCTTAAAGGAATTGAGATGTTTGTGAAGCCTTATTTTAGTACTAGTTTGAAGGAACGATCCACAATAATTCAGGGAATAGGATTGTGGAATGGTTTGGAAGATACTGTTAAGAATGCCAGATCACTGTGTACATTTAAGAGACTGATAAAGACGAGTTTCTTGGAAGAATATGGGAATCGTTAATACATATATCTACTTAAGTTGTTGTCTGATTTGATTAAGATGTTTGAGTTTTTATGTTTTTAATTTAGCTAGATTGTTATTTTCTTTTTGAATTAAATTTTTATATATATAATTTGATTTACATTAGAATTGAGTAAAAAGGGGCAGTTTTCATAAGACTAGTTCTTCTTCTGCCACCTTTCATTTTATTTAATTTACTTTTTGTTATTGTATTGTATGTATAATTGTCATGTTTTTAAATGAAATGAATAAATTTTCAAAAAAATAAATAATAAAATAACCTGCAAAAGATATAAAAAACAGAAAGACTGAATAGTCTTGCACAGCTTAAATTCTTGTTTTTTGGTTATTTTTAGCTGTTTTAGCAGTTGAAGAACGTGATGCATGATGGGACAAGACGACATTCCTCCGGTGCAGGGCATATGAATTTGTATATTTATATGGAGGCAAGTCAAAGGCGGAGTTGGCCACTCTCTCATGTGCGCTCAATTCCACGTTGATTGTGATGTACAAAAGCAATGTGCGTGGATTCCGGCGTACGCACAGTTTGATACATCTGGATTTTTTTGTGCATACGCCGTTTTCTGGATTTGACCGTACGTCACGTTTCAGTAAGAAGTCCACGCAAGTCTTTGTACATGAGGCCCCTGATGATCTGTGTTTGAACCCGTTTGCTTCACACAGGTTAGTCATTATATTTATTATCTGCAACGTTTTTATGTCTATATTCTGATTTTACTTGAATTTGTATGTTGGTTAAGTGTTGCCTGTTTTTGGTCTGTTTGTACAGCACATTGGTTGACCTTTTTGCTGTTTTACGTGCTCTATAAATAAAATGGTATGATATGGTATGGTATTGCCTCCAATGTGTGTCCCATTGGTGTATGAATGTAATCTAAAGCACTGATTACCGTAGTCTCATTAGATTGATTTGTTAAATTAGCTTTGTAGAGATATAGTATAGAGGGCTGTATGAATGATTAAATGAGGTTACAGATATGTAAAGGAATAAGGTGGGGTAAGGTATTTAAACACTTACTGGACCACCATTATTGTAGAGATATAGGACTTTCTGGTCAGTTTACTGACTTACCTATATCTTTAGATGTGCAGGTATGAGCAGACTTTTATCTGCACAAACATGCCACCAAGTTCACGGGGTCTCAACTTTTTCAGATTAAATCAACAAATCTAACGATGTGATTAGCCAGAAATGTAACTTCACAGGAAACTTCAATTTATATTGGTCTACCAAAAAAATAGACCTTTTATTGAAACTATCACAAGAATTACATTAAACATTTGTATCGATATTAGCTCTGATTTAATAACTACGTTGACAAGAATTCAAATTAAAACAAACAGACAATTAAAACTTAACTGTTGGCACATTACTTGACAGATTAATAGCTTATGAAAAATAAGAAATAGGAGGAAGGAGTTCTGGAGCTAAGTTAAGCTAAAGTTGTTTACTTTGAACCAGACTGGGTGACACTTTTCCCACACGAGTAGACTGCTGGGCTCCCGCACGTTCAACCACACTACGGCTCGTTACCTGTTGAAGGTTCGTCTCTTGGAGACAAGAGTGGAGAAGTTTGTGGACACACACGTGGATGGGTTTGTCCACCGGCCGTCCAGTCGGGACTTCAGTGTGTGTGGCTGATTCACGATACGATTGAAGCTCGCCTCCCTCGGCAGGAAACAAAGGTCAAGCGCACAGACTGACTTTCAAAATAAAACTTTAGAAAACAAATTCTTCCAGAAGAGTGACAGGATCACAGTAAGGCTTTACTATGATCCTAGCGGAGACGTGGGTCGTTGACACCTGACCGGGACGTCTCCAGCTTTCCCAGAGGAGAGAGCAGGTTGACAGTTCGTACTCCTCGAAACTCTAACTTCCAAATAGGAAGTGCCCATTATATGGGGGAGGTGGGGTCTCCCCACCTCCTCAACGGCTACAGGCTGGTTAACAAAATAAAAGATGGAAGTTTAATTCCATAGGCAGAAAGACTCTTGACGGACACCAGGAAAACTGTTTACATAAACAGCCAGGTGGCCTGCTTGCGAGCACAGAAAATGTTATGGCTAACTTCATAGACAACACAAAAGAAGCTGCAAGTTAAACGTTTACTCTGACCTTGTGCTTTGGATTCAAAGACTGCTTGTTCTGCAGAAATAAACCAGCCGAAGGGTCAAAGTCATACAAGTAACAGATCATCATTGAAATGACAAAAATACTGTTTGATCAATTCTGAATTAACACACATTAAAGAGAAAGTTCAATCTGATTAATTAGTGTCCATTAATTCATAATAATTGTTAAAATATATAATTGTCCATTTGTCTCCTTGAGGGCCTCAAGAAGGTGTAACACTGAGAGTTCCAGAGAGATGCAGAGAGGCCCACATCCCATACGGACATGAGGTTGCTATATCACTACAGTCCCCCTTTTTGGAAGTCATCGCCTGTCCTTGGAGATGAGTTCCAACACGAAAGGATACCACCGAATGTCTCTGACCTCTATGTAATCCAGCAAATGGAAAAAGAAAAATCAAAAAGTTCAAAATTATACTCCCATAATGTTTTTGGAAATTCCATACTGTTCGTAGGTAATCCCATTGCGGTAAGCTTTCAATCCTTTGGAAAACATAGTCTGTTAACCCATGGAAAACTGAGTCTGTGATCCCTTGGAAAACAAAGTCTTATAATCCACAACGGTAAATCCACAACGATGGGGGTTATTGATTTCATCAGCAAGAATGGTTTTTAATCAGCATGTAGAGGGGATCCCTCGATTGAAGCAGAGGAGGCGGGCCTTGGATGAAGGTTGAAGACCAACGTTGGATCAGCAGGTCCCCACATCGAAGGTTGCAGGCTGGATGGCTTCCAGTCGGTGCCACCCTGGTTCAATGTGTCATGCAATTATGTGGTTTTAGGTGGGCTTATGATTGGGATTCTACATTAAGCCTTACCTATATGCACCTGGTATGTAAGCTATCATGGATTAGATCAGCTAAAATTACCAATTAAGGGGTGGATCAATGCTGTAAAAATCAGAAATAGGGATCTATACCTATAGAAATGGGGAGGGCTTCTGTAACGAAGGCCTCTTCTTTCAAACTATTCCTCCATTCATTAATTAGTTTAGGTTAAACTAAAACGAAAAAATGAAACTAGTTTGGTCTAAATGTCTGTTGTCTTTTAGACGAACGACGCAAGATTTGGTAATCCCTAAAAATTTTGAAGTCTATGGCGAGACTCATCAAAATGAATAGATCTAGAATAGAAACGATCGAATCGGTTCTACCTAAATGATTGGGAGATCAGTGTAGATTATAGTACCTTAAGTAGTATTAATCTACTATGACTCTTCAAAGATTGAGATCTTTAACAAAATGAACAGCATGTTGGCATAGTTAAAATCCATTTAAGTCTTCAACTAATCAACAATCAAAACCTCTTTTGGCTGGGAGTGTTCAGAAAACAATAACAACTTCAATAACACAAAAGTAGCAATTAAGCAACTAAAAACAACGTTTCACTACGTCAAACTCACTCTGGTCGTCAGATTCCACGTCACACACAAGAAAAACAGTTCTTAGCTTTATAACCGATGTCAATTAAATCCTGCAGATTTAAACGGTTGTTAAGGTTAGTTTTTGTTGTGGGTTTTATGCTTAGCGTTTCTAAGTTCTAGTTGGAACGGTTTCTTTTCGCAACTAGAATAGTTTAAACTGTTTAGTTTATTTACTATCCTGTGCTTGGACGACCTTCTTTTCCCATGAAGTCTTTGAGTTTGCGAGATCTTTGTCGTTTGTGGGGTTATTGAAATCTTTGTCCTTGACATGGGCATGGCCTAACATCACCCCCCTGTGGTCATGAGGGACCACGCGCACGGGTGTGGACGTCCGTCCATGGGCACGAGTTAGGATGCCATTGTTTAGTTTAAGCTGTTCGCGCAGTTTATGGGGAACCTTGTACAGGAACCTTATAGGTCTCGGCCAACGTACCTCTGTACGTTTACCTCTTTCTGCGTAATGCAGGTGTGTCACAACTGTCGGCGCCGTCGCAGGCGTGTCACTGTCGTTGTGATGTATGTCCTGCCACTTCATGAATGAAGAGGTGCTCTTTGAGTCTGTAAGAACTATGTCATCTCTGAGTAGTTCTAGATTCAAATGCTCTTGAACCAAGGTTTCATTGAAAGCTTGGATGATGGCTGAATTATCTGTCCCAGAGGACAGTACAGCGTTCTCGGTGTGTGACCCTAGGATCTCTACACCGTCGTCTACCTGTGGTAGGAAGTGTGAGTCTGCCCCCCTTTTGTTTGAGGAGGGGTCCTCAAAATCTGTAACAATGAAGTCCAAGTGACTGTCAGCGTGTAGTAGACTGTCACCTTGTGGGCTCAGATGTCCTTGAACCAAGACTTCACTGAAATCATGGCTGTATGCCGAATTATCTGTCCCATAGGACAGTACAGCGTCATCGGTGTGGGACCCATGGATCTCCACACCTTCCTCTACCGGTGGTAGGTAGTGCTCAGTGAGTGCTGAAGGTGTCAGCTCGCAGAGGAGGTCCTCGTGATGGGCCAGAGTCTGGTCCAATTGTTGAGTCTCCTCTGTCTCACCTGTAGTTGAAGGTTCACTTACCGGGTTTGTGGTCTCGGTTTGGGAATCCCTTGTGACCTTAGCGGTACCTGTTGTTAGACAGTCAGTGTCCTGACCTTGGGGAGGTACCACGAATGGCAGTGGACTGCTCACTGTGGCCCACATTGTCTGATTGCCATAATTTATAATCGCTTCAAAGCGATTTATAAAATCTTGGCCAACCACAAATGGAGCCCGGAGTGAGTCAAGTTCAGACACATATACCGGGTGGTATAGTGACATCTCGCCAATCTGCATGTGAACCATGGCTATTAGGGTCGTTCTCGTCTTTGCGAGGCCCAGTTGCTCACCATAAGTGTATTTCACAAAGGGTATTTGCCTGTCAACATCGTTAGCGGCGGTCCTTAGCTCCTCAAACAGTTCGGCTGACATGGTAGACACGTCTGAGCCGCTAACCAGGAGCGCTTCTTGCGCGAGGACCCCTTCCAATGTGAGTGGCAGGTAAGCTCTTTTAGCTATCCCCCTTCTTATAAAGTTACACAGAAACCGATCAGGTTTTTTCACACGTTTCTGTGTACGTGTGACTCTGTCTGTGTAATCATCGTCGCCGTCAGCATCATGATGGCTGTCTGCCTCATGACCTTCAGGATGTGGATTCTCAGCAATTTGTTTGCTGTCAGTATTTATGTCAGTGTTAACGTTGTTGTTGTCAACTGTGTGCACGGAGTCGCTGCAAAAGGCAGTGCTGCGCGTCGCTTCGTCAGGTGGAACAACGTTGTTTGTGTTATCATCAAGGACAACGTCATACGTTGTGTCAGCTTGGTCAACCACTGTAACATTCAAATCATTTGACAAACAACTCACAACCTCAGTCACGTCCTCGCGCGGAGGCGCCGTTTCCATAATCTGGAGCATGTGTGACTCATTGCATGTCTCAAACTGTGCAGTTCGAGGGCCAGGGGCAGGAGGGCCGCTTCTCGGGGGCACATGTCGGGACAGACCCTTTTTCAAAGGGTCACGGTTCCCAGACATCAACTTCTCTCGAAGTTCACCCACTGTGAGACCTAGGTGAGAACTCTTTTGGTTCGATCTGAACCATCTTGGTTCATCTAGAGAGCGAACACCTGCCTTTTGTGGTTCTCTGCTCATCTCAAGGCTTTCAACCTGAGGGGCAGGGGGTTCAGAACTCCCCGTGAACCGACCAGAGTCACTGTTCCAGCTGGAACTGATCTGTTGTTTGTTATCATGAAAAACCTGTGTCCTCTCGCACTTTGAAGGAGAGGGAACCTCTTCTAACGTCTGCGAGTGGGATGTGACCTTTTGACCTGTACAAACCTCTGATGGTATCCTAGGTTGTATTTCGGCCTCAAAAACTGACGTAGCATATTGTCTTATCACTTCCATAGAATCTTTTTTGCAATCAACCTTGAAATGAACACATTTCATTTGAAAAGGCATAAGATTCATAATGAAAAGACGTTTAAACTCCATATTTTCCTCTAATCCAGGGACAGTTTTATTCCCTGTGTAAACAGAGAGGAGCCTGTCATAAAACACCAGGGGATGTTCACCTGGTTCCTGAAGGACGTTCTTCGAAGCTAAGTGCCTATCAAAGGATGCACCTGTTAGAACGTCCATCTTTGTACTGATTTTCTGTGAAAAATCAAGGACAGTCGGTCTTATATCACAGTGGACAGTCTCACCATGTGATGCCAAGATGTGAAATTAAATAAAAAATCAGCGATTCCTATGAATTTGTCGACCTGTGACAAGGTCAAACAAAACTCGCCGTTGTTTGTGTGATTTTGTGAAAATCAAGACAAAAGAAGCCTCATGTGTGTTATCTTAACCTTGCAGATCAAAACAAAACAGGGACAGAGAGCTAGTTGTGCACAGAATTGATGACAAAGGTGTCAAATTTTATCAACAACAGACATGTCTGTATTAAATCTGTGTAACTGTTCTGCCATCAACATTTGATTATATGTGAAAATCAAATGAAAAGTGTGCTGTGAGGACAATATTTCAAAATGTTACCCGTTTAAAACAGGAACATTCAACATGTACACATTACAGGAAGACTGCGTCTTCTAATGTAACCAGCAGGGGGCACAGCGCTGGAAGTGAGTTTATCACAGCGACTGTAATTTCTCTATCTGACCGCTATAGAGGCGCTGTTATCACCAGCGAGCGAAGCTGCAGTTTTTTAGCCCACAGACATCTAACACGGATGAAAAGCATCAAGCAGACAGACCCAAAGCGTTACGTGATACAGCTTCAGAGCCCCAGGCTCACAAAAACGAAATCATGTGAGCAAAATCGGTTGAACTGTGAAACCTTTTAAACTGCGTTCAAAAGAAATAAGGTCGGTCCTCATAAAACCGGCAAAATCGGTGTCACGTGACCTGGTCACATGGCGATCGGCAGTTTTCAGAGCAACCGGCTCAATCCACCCATTAAAATCTCAAAAACACCGCGTTTAAACAGTCTTTTTAATGACAGTAATGGACAAACAAGCACGGAAACTCGTCTGGGACAAGCTGTGAAGTGAAAATTGACGAGGAGCGGGCCTCACCCACTGCGCAAGCGCCAACACTTACAGCGTAATCGACCAATCACAGCGAAGACAGAACTGTAGTTCTAAAACCCAAGTGTTCATGGGAAATTGTGTCTTCCAAACCTAACGCCACCCACTAGTGACGTGCCGTTCGAGCGGTGCGTTCACGGACCTGCGGTCTTTTGAACTCTAGCGAGGAACGGACTTTTAAACGTTCTAAAACAGTCATAAATATCGCAAAACACCGCGGTAAAGCCAGTCTTCGACGATACCACGTGCATAGAACTGAAACAACACAGATAAACCGTTAGAAATGTGTACATAAATGAATCTGACAACCAGAGTCTACAGAAACCAACGTTCTTTGAATACAACACACAATGGACCAATCACAGCGTTTTAAGCAGCCATCTTGTCTCTCAGTACCGTTTTTAGCATTAGCTCGACCCAAAGTACTGGACTCTCTTTCACAAAATAAACGACTTTTACACCGCAGAAAAATTCTGTTAACGAGCACAACACATCCAAGCTAACTCCCACGCCCCCAGGGGAGGCAGCACCCTAACTGTGTACAACAACGGACTTTACGTCAAACGGAACCGGATCTCGGTCCAAGCGGAGTGGGTTTTCCCGAACCTCGGCTAAACACGTTGTAACAGAAAAAGGCACTTAATGGAGCAGCATATGTGTGAAACAGACCTTCAACAATAAATCGCTGATGTAATAGAATGAAACAGGATCGTGACACGGCGGTCACAACAATGAAAAAATGCATGCAGCCTCGCGACACGTAATGAAACGTCTCACAAACACAGACACAACACTTATCACTCACCCGCCTCAAGCAGACGTTCAAATGTGAATGAAAAAATAATTCTAACGGGAAAATAATCCAGACAATGCCACGATTAGCAACTCCCGGACACTCACCAGCCAAAACTATTCCTATAAGCCCAACACCAGGATGCAAAACTAAGCCAACACGTTATGAGCACGTAGGCTACAAAAACAACTTATCAATTTAATCTTTCAGAAGACCAGTACGCGGCCACCAATATGTAAAGGAATAAGGTGGGGTAAGGTATTTAAACACTTACTGGACCACCATTATTGTAGAGATATAGGACTTTCTGGTCAGTTTACTGACTTACCTATATCTTTAGATGTGCAGGTATGAGCAGACTTTTATCTGCACAAACATGCCACCAAGTTCACGGGGTCTCAACTTTTTCAGATTAAATCAACAAATCTAACGATGTGATTAGCCAGAAATGTAACTTCACAGGAAACTTCAATTTATATTGGTCTACCAAAAAAATAGACCTTTTATTGAAACTATCACAAGAATTACATTAAACATTTGTATCGATATTAGCTCTGATTTAATAACTACGTTGACAAGAATTCAAATTAAAACAAACAGACAATTAAAACTTAACTGTTGGCACATTACTTGACAGATTAATAGCTTATGAAAAATAAGAAATAGGAGGAAGGAGTTCTGGAGCTAAGTTAAGCTAAAGTTGTTTACTTTGAACCAGACTGGGTGACACTTTTCCCACACGAGTAGACTGCTGGGCTCCCGCACGTTCAACCACACTACGGCTCGTTACCTGTTGAAGGTTCGTCTCTTGGAGACAAGAGTGGAGAAGTTTGTGGACACACACGTGGATGGGTTTGTCCACCGGCCGTCCAGTCGGGACTTCAGTGTGTGTGGCTGATTCACGATACGATTGAAGCTCGCCTCCCTCGGCAGGAAACAAAGGTCAAGCGCACAGACTGACTTTCAAAATAAAACTTTAGAAAACAAATTCTTCCAGAAGAGTGACAGGATCACAGTAAGGCTTTACTATGATCCTAGCGGAGACGTGGGTCGTTGACACCTGACCGGGACGTCTCCAGCTTTCCCAGAGGAGAGAGCAGGTTGACAGTTCGTACTCCTCGAAACTCTAACTTCCAAATAGGAAGTGCCCATTATATGGGGGAGGTGGGGTCTCCCCACCTCCTCAACGGCTACAGGCTGGTTAACAAAATAAAAGATGGAAGTTTAATTCCATAGGCAGAAAGACTCTTGACGGACACCAGGAAAACTGTTTACATAAACAGCCAGGTGGCCTGCTTGCGAGCACAGAAAATGTTATGGCTAACTTCATAGACAACACAAAAGAAGCTGCAAGTTAAACGTTTACTCTGACCTTGTGCTTTGGATTCAAAGACTGCTTGTTCTGCAGAAATAAACCAGCCGAAGGGTCAAAGTCATACAAGTAACAGATCATCATTGAAATGACAAAAATACTGTTTGATCAATTCTGAATTAACACACATTAAAGAGAAAGTTCAATCTGATTAATTAGTGTCCATTAATTCATAATAATTGTTAAAATATATAATTGTCCATTTGTCTCCTTGAGGGCCTCAAGAAGGTGTAACACTGAGAGTTCCAGAGAGATGCAGAGAGGCCCACATCCCATACGGACATGAGGTTGCTATATCACTACATATATATATATATATATATATATATATATATATATATATATATATATATATATATATATAATATATATATATATATATATATATATAATAATAATAATAATAATAATGAATTCAATTTATAACGCACTTTTCATTAATGAAAATCTCAAAGTGCTACAAGGAGCAACAGAATTAAATGTCAATAAAACAAATAATAAAACAATTAAAATCAATAACAGTATCAGCTAAGATCAAAAGTAGAATCATGAGGAGGTAGAGTATGCTCGGTCGAAAAGAAAGGTCTTCAAGCCGCTCTTAAAGTCAACCACAGACTGTGGGGCTCTTAGACAGTCAGGAAGAGAGTTCCACAGGCGGGGGGCAGCCACACTGAAAGCCCGGTCTCCCATGGTCCTTAATTTGGTTCTCGGAATGTGAAGATTACAGGTAGTCCCCGATTTACGAGCGCTCTGATCTGCGAGGTTCCAGACTTACGAGCTGCACATTTTTGGAAAAAACGAAAAAAATACTGAGTTTTCATGTGTTTTTTCACTTCAGTTAGCAAGTTAAGCATATAAACACACGTTTCCGATCATTTTTATGCACTCAAAAGTAGTTTTTAGATGAAAATAGAGTGTTTTTAGGTGCGCTAGCGAAAACCGTTCCAATTTACGAGCGGATTTCCGGATTTACGAGCGAAATGGCGGCCGTTCCAAATTACGAGATTTCCGGTTTACGAGCGCCTCGTTGTGACGGATCTCGCTCGTAAATCGGGGACTACCTGTACTGTTCTGTGACCGCAGCGAACGGGTGGATGAGTATGGAACAAGAATATATATATTAAGAATGCACCGATCCACATTTTCTTACTTCCGATCCCGACACCTAACTCTGGATATCGGCCATACCGTTCCAGTTCCGATATCCTCATCATCATTGATTTTATATGAGGCTGTAATGATCTCCTCTCAAGTACAATGTGTACACATATATGCATGCATGTCGAAAAAGGCAACTTGAGGTAAGTTTTATTAACGTTGGATAAGTTTCAAAGTTACGATTAAATTCTGCTAACACAAAACGTGTTTTATCTTATTCCTAGTTTTAAACTGGATATTATAGTGATTAATTTAAGTGATTGTTTTTTAAAGTTATTTTTTACATTCTTTTAAATAAGTGGGTTATATTAGAATTTTTTTCTTTCTGCACTCTTTTCATTCAATGTTTTCTTTTTGATGTATTTGTTTTATTTTGTCTCTTTTAAATGAATGAATAAATGAATTAAATAAAATATTAAATAGCTTTACATCTGCTAAGTTCATGGCATAAACCAACACAGACATGTTCCTGTTTTTAGTATTTTACATTGCTTTATAATGTAGCTGTTTATGTATACAGTTTTCTTGTAATTTTTAAGTAATATGCTTTTTTATGATTGTCTACTGTTGTACTGATAAATATCTCCTGGAGGGTAAACTATATCTTGGCTGCAAGTATCAAGCTGTGAAATCCTTCATTTTCTACAATTGATAGCGGTTGGTCATTAATTACGATGAAGTTTAGCAACTTCTCAGTAAACATTCGAGCTCCATGGCTTCAGCGGTGTGTTTTTCTTGTTCTATCCGGGACAGGCTCTCATATTTCGGTCAGCCGCTCTCAGCCTGTCCCTCCACCGAGACGGGGACGCGGCTTGCCGTGTCAGACTGAACGCCGCTGGCCGGGTCGGGATGCCTGTGTTTCAGTTCAGTAAGAGTGGCGTCCCGCTTAAGCCCCGGAGCGCGAATGTCCAATGCAAAACTAACTTGACCGCGGTTTAATGTGGTGCTATGGCTTTGCATGTTGCTGTCTTGTGTTGTTTAGTGTAAAATACTTTCACACAGAGGACATGTTACGATGAAAAGTTGGCTAGCTGTTAGCTACAGTGCTACTGCACGTTATAGCTGGCTGCTATTTATGAAATGGATTTCCTAAATGTGAGGCATGTCTTGTTACTCTGGGTTCTTGAGACTAGCCTACATTCAGGAAATCCATTCCATAGTTTGACAACGTGCATCATGGATCGGAAAATATTGGCAGGTTGGATCTGAAAATCCGATACGTAAATTATGCTGGTATCAGAGGCCAATACCGATACGGCCCCATCCCTAATATATATATATATATATATATATATATATATGATTATATCTCATTTCTCATACTGTGTCACTGTCTGGAGCCACGCAACTCAATCGGCTTTAAAACCTATGAGGATGTTGTACTCACAAGCACTGAAAGTTCTAGACCAAAAACCATTGAAGTGGCACCACTGTAAAATACTTGATAAATATAACCTATTAAGCTTTGACAATTTTTTAAAATTTTCTTGTTTAAAATTAACTTTTAAATGTATTAATGGTCTTGTCCCTGAACTGGTGAGCAGAATGATTTTAAAAGTCAGCAGCTCAGGAGTTGCAACAAGAGGTGCAGTTGATGGAGACTGTAAACCTACAAAATACAAAACATCATTTGGTCAATGCTCCTTCTCATTTAAAGGTCCTCATATCTGGAACAGTTTACCATCAGCAATAAAAACATTGACTGATCTTAGAGGTTTTAATTCCCAGGTGAAAAAATGGTTGAAACAAAACCAAATCTGTGAACACTGAATCCTATAGGGACAGAGGAGCAGCTGTGTGTGTGTGAGGGAACTGTAAGCCATTTAAACTTCATTAAATTTTTATTTTTTTTAGATGTTTTTATATAGGGAACTGTTTAATCTTAATTAAATTTTAATTTTATTTTAGCTGTTTTTATATAAAAGTCCAACCAAGGACTGGGTTTGCAAATTAGCCTATGGCTAGAAATCCTGTGTACAAGACAACGGTTGCTTCGTTTTTAACATGTAACATTGTTTATTGTGCTGTCCTTGTTCAAATAAACTTGAATGAATGAATATAAAATATATATAAAATATATATAAAATATTTATATATATATATCAGAGGTCACGCTAGGCTTTTTCGTTATAGGTTGTTTTGACAGACAGGGTTAAAAATATCCGGTCAAAATTCATTTTAATCAGTCATTTAATTCTTTTAAATAATTAACATATTTTTTTTCATTCATTTTAATTCATAATAGTTCCAAACAAAGCTGAACAGAGAATCTAAATCTAGAATAACAGAAAAATAAAATGAAATAACGATGCATAAACAATTCAATTAAACAATAGCATCTAACCTCCTTGCTACAAGTTGATCGCTCAGTGTAGGGCGGATTACTTGTTTGTCCATCGTCCTCCACTGCATCACTCCCTCTTTTTTCACCTCTTTTTTCAACACAATCGCAGTTATTGGGCTTTTTGAAGAAACCGTACGCTAAGCTGCCTTGACATTTTTTTCAAACAACGTCCTGTATTTTCTTCTTTTTCTTCTCCCTTTGGTTCATTGGGGGTTGGCAAAAGCCATAATGTGCAATTACCGTACCTACCTGGGGTGGGAAGTTCATAAACCCGTTGGTAGAGACTGGATATTAATCTGTCAAACGACAGACTGTGTTTTGATTTCGCCATCATCACGTAAAACAACCAGTCAAATACGGAAAATATTCGGTTAACACGACCTCTGATATATATAGA